>LBNU01006376.1:63861-108862 GCA_014162995.1 Artemisia annua | reverse complement strand
TAAATGCTAAAAATATAAGTGAGTAAATGAGAAGTATTTATACTACTCCAAATTGTACCTGATTACTGTTCGGAATAGTGCCTAGTACGAGTAGGCCACTGTTCCTGACATATAGGGTGTGGCGCATCATATTGTCCCACGCTTTGATGTCAGCATAGGTCTCCACGTGGCAGACATTGACCCGCGAAATAAGGGTTGAAGGCTGCGCCCTGTCTGGGTCGTCCGGCATAGATCGTCCGGATATTTCCGTCCGGATCATAAAGTAACCGTCCGGCTATATACACAATCAACGCAGATCCTCCTCGACTTCCTATGTGTACTTTTGCCATCACCCCCTTCGACGACCATCCTAATTACGGAGTAATTCCTAAGACATTTGGTCTGATCTGATTACACGTTTCAAGTACCAACTTCCTGTTTTGGTGGATCAAGAACAGATGCATTTTACTAACTTTGTAACAAGTTCTAAGAATTAATTTACACAATGCATTTTACCCATTATGGGCATCAAGAACAGATGCTGGCCACTATTGCGACAAATAATTAGACTTAGTCTCCCAATTCTATAGAAGTCTTGTTGCACTAAAAAAACAATGTCTCAGCTTTTACCCGTTTGTTACTAACCAAGAGGATGATATATATACACGCACATACTGATGCAACTACATGTAAAAAATGTTACATTCATTTCCAATAATTCGTGTTTATAGAGATACATTATCACGGTTGCATGATACTCCCAAATCAAGGGTATGGAGCTCCATTATGAACTATGGTACAAATGTTATGGTCCTATATCCCATGCTAACAAACAAGCAATTGCATGCACACAAAAATCATAAATTATATGCATCCATCGTGTAGCTCACCAACCATATATTCTACTTTGTATTACTTGCCCTACCGTTTCCTTCTCGTTAACATTATTTCATATAAACATATATAACTATCCATGATTAATGGGAGATGATTTGCTGTAACTCTGTAAGCAATTATACATGTGTAACATGATGTTTATTGTGCTTGTACATTCATGTGTGGCGATCAAAATTTGAAGTGTGCAAATCACTTCTCTTAATTAAAAAGGTATTATTATGCTACTTTAAGTAATATCACTTAATATGAGTACTGAGTACATATTCTACACGTATTATATTTAAGAGTATGTTTTTGGTCAGGTTCTATTTACCGCAACAATCACAAACTGGACCATACAGCTGAGATTTTTGTATAGCAAGATGAACTTATAGCTGGAGCTATAGATTAAAAACCACGAACATTAGCTAGCACAAGATATTATCATATTCATTTTAATCAAATAAATTTTCTTAATTTATTAAGTACTTAATTCCTAGCCATACACTTTTTTAAGCTATTATGTACCAAAAAATTATAGCACAATGTTTAGAAGAGTTGCCTAAACCATCATATAGGCCTGAACTATGCATACAAGGGCGGCGTAACATAAATGGTCATCATGGCGCAGCTATACATTCATCATGATGACGTATAGTTCATATTCGGGTCACGAACCCGATTAATGAACATTACTAACGAGCAGGTTAGCCCGCGCGATGCTGCGGTGCGCGAGCCTGTGTGATAATGTCTTTTTGCGAGAACGTAGTTAATTTATCTTGTTCGATAATGTATGTAATTTATTTTGTTTAATATCAGACATTTTTTAGAATGGAAACCGTTTTGGAGATCGTTTTATGTTGTCGTTTAATATTCTTGTATAATGTATTTTCGTTTAGACATTTTTTAGAATGGAAATTGTTTTGGAAGTTAGTTTTCTATTTTTACTACTCCATTTCATATCTTTTTATAAGTTATTAGGGCATTTTTTATAATGAAAACCGGTGTTTAAACCGTTTTATGTTAACGGCCAAACGTTTTGCCGTTTAACATCCTTTTATAATGTGTTTTTGCGAGAATGTAAAATGGTCACGTATTTTTTTGATGTTATGTAGGGTATTTTTTATAATGTTTTTTGTATTGTTTTAATATCCTCATTTAAGTGTTTATTACAATTTTATTAGAATTTTATTACAATTTTAAGTGTTTATTACAATTTTATTACCTTATTAGTTTTTTTTTTTATTACATTTAGGTTATCTTATTAATTAGGTCGTTGTTTTCCCCCAATTCATTTCCACTCATTCGGACAACCGAAAATGGCGACACCACCATCACAGCATGCCATGTCTCGCACTCCCCATTTCCAAGAACTAAGAATTGCCAGTGGGTCTGATAACCTTGAAAGGTGTTTCCATTTGCTTTTCACGCAACAGCACGGGGAGATTGATGGGCTAATTAATGTGTTGTGTGAGAAACGTGATGGGCTATTAAAGAAGATTGAAAGGATGAAAAAGCTGATTCAGGAAGGCGAGGGCTTCTGCGTATTTCATGATTCTGGTAATGCGGGGTTGGAATGTATGAAGGAAACTCTTAAGACATATAAGAAGGTGCTTGCTGGGTTGACTGGGTTGTTGGATGTGGCCTGTGAGGGTAGGAGGGAGAGTCGCCGTCATGTTTCCCGATTCGAGTGAAGATTTGTGGTACAATTGTTAAGCTTTTGGTTTAGTAGAATGTCTCTTTTGATGTATAGTTGAATGTTTAAGTGAAATGTGTTCATGTACTGAAATGCATTGTAATGGATTATGATGAATGAAAATGTAATGTTCATGTTTATGACTATGAATGAAAATCTTATGTTTATGTTTATGCTTTTTGCCATTCTTTGTTATGCACTGTAGTATGACCCAATAGTAAGCGAAAAGAGAAGCATTTGCACCAAAGACATGCTTCATTAGGTGCCAATAGTTTAGTTACATACATGATATGCTGAACTCGTAGAGCTTCAGTTAATTTACATACCTGACAGTTTTTAGGATGCGCATAAATGCGCTGCATTGAAGTAGCAAAAGGTAGAAGTCAGTGAGGCTATTACATTAAGCCTTTAAGAGCTAATTTACATAGTAGGGCAGTTTTTGAATGCAGCTAGGAAGCCTGCATTTAAGGTACAAAAGATGTTTGGTGTTGACCGCATTCTAGTTCTTTGTTTTTTTCTTTTCCGACGGTTCCTCTGTGAATATGCGGCGCTTAACTGTTTTTGGTGCAACATGAGGGTCCATTTCCGTCTTTGATCTAGTTTTCATAGCCACTGAGCTTGTGTGCGGTGGAGTAGTTTCTGCATGGAAAATTGAAATTTGTTTTAGCAACCTAGACAGTATTAACCCTAAAGAAAAATTGGAGTTGTTTTAGCAAGATAGAAGTCAGAGTGCATCACCTTGCTCTGTTTCTGTTTGTGGTACACTGTCTTGGTCTTCTTTGGTTTGTGTTTCTTGTTCTTTTTTCAGCACTGCAGTGTCGCCTTTTGGCTGAACATTTTCGGTTTTAGGCAAAGGTGTTTCTTGTTCTTTTTTGAGCACTGCAGTGTCGCCTTTTGGCTGAACATTTTCGGTTTTAGGCAAAGGTGTGGTGACTGTAAAAGAAATATCTAGGTCAGTGTGTACGGTAGGTAAAAGTCTTGATAGTAGCCTATTTGTAAGGGAAAAATTTAGTACCTTTTGGAAAATCACCGTGTCCTGTTGATTGAGCAGTTGCTTGACTCTTCGGTTCTGTTGTGGGTGCGGGTAAAGCTTTTGGCAATTCTGACTCAATTTGTTTTAGCTTATCTGTTGTGCCAAAAACCTCATCCATGAAAAATTCAGTAACTCCTGGATTGGATGTTGTGTTGTAATGGAACTGAAACGTATGGGTTGTTCCGACAATTGCCTCTATCTCATTAGGAAAGCGACCTCGTTCAAGATTTTGGTTTGATGCAACTAAGTCTCCACAATTGACGCCAATAAAGTCGTCTGCCTTAGGGCTGAAGAATATGAATGTAGCCGAATCTGTGCCATCTGTTAGGGTAGCTCTGAAATTGTAGCTGTAGAAATGTAATGATTAGATAGTGAGGCATATATTGGTCAATATTTGAATGGCGCATTTGTGTACCGGTAGTTAGGAGCAGGTATGACTCCGTGAATCTTGCACTTGTAGTTTCCATCCTCGTAGGTGACTTTGCTAATGCAAACACAGCATGAGGTGTAGTACCACCCCCTGCCTGTGTTAAGTTTGGATATTGTTGCCTGGCAAGTAAAGCGCACTCCCTGGCAAAATGCACCGAAAATGGGTGTTAAGTAGTGCATTCATGTGAATAGAGTTTACCATATGCAAGTTACCTTATAGGTTGCTGGTTTATGTTTGAAAAGCTGCTGGAATGGGATACGGTTTTTTTGCTGTTCTTGTTCATTGTCATTCAACCTGTATCTAGTCACACAGAGCGGTTCTTTTTCTTCGTAGAGTGCCTTGTATCTGTTAGATTGTTATATTGTTTTAGGAAAATGAAAGTAGATAGAAATGTGATGGAAGATGAAAAAATCAAAAAGGGTAATGCTTACGCTGCTTTGTATTGCTGAAGGTCAGGGATGTCAGGGTTTATGTAGTAGTGCGTTGCAGGGGTGGATGTAAGTTGGAGATCTGCGGTTTCAAAATAAGCCATGCTAAGCTATCTAGTACATGTATAGATATATAGGAGATGTTTTGTTACCTCTTTTCAAGAACTTTGTGACCCTGCAGGAGGTAACAGCTATTATGATTGGTCTCTCAAGTTTCTCGATCTCTTGTTTTTCAAACTTGTCAGCGAGGTGATCCCACAAAGTTAACTCAATAGAGATTCGGCTGTTTTTAAAAACAGTTTAGGGTTAGTATGCAAAGGCAATTAGTTTTTGAATTATGGGTGTTGAAAAACTTACTTCAGATTTTGGATTTCAACTTTTCTGAGCCTCGATTGATTTGTTGTAGGATTCCCGACATTCCCGGCTTCGCCTGATGTAATGTAACATCCAATATAATCTGCACCATCCGAATATATTTGTGGTTAGGTCTTATGTGTTTCCTTACCATAGTATATGAATGTAGGAGAATGTGTCAGTAAGAACCTGTAAGTATCGGGTAGTCTTTTATGCCCTTATCGCGTGGATCCCAAACTTTTGTAGGCAGTTGGTTGTAGGAGGTGAAGTGGAAGTAGTGGTTTGGGAATGACTCTGCCGGTATGGCATCAATTTTGGTTAGTCTCTTAAAGGAAAGAGATGTTGGGTTTTCAAGCGTTCGCTGCCACTTGTCGGTTGGAGTACAATCAAAGTCAGAGACTCGAATTGCCTGGCCAGGGATGAGAATAGGTTTGAAATGGTGAATGTCATCGGCATCCATGTTAGCCTGGATTGCGTCGCCCTGTTTATGTGAAAACCATTTTTAGTAAGGTTAGTGTATGAATAGGGAAATTTGAGTAGGTGTGTGACTTACATGTCGGTCCAATAAGATTGCACGGTAGCCTGTTTCGGTTGTGTCTGGAGGATTTCGGCTTGCCCATACACGGTAAACCTTGAGCTCAAGTATCTTTTCTGTGTCCCCCGGCTTGAGGTCTCGGATACAGCTCAGTGTGGCAGATACTAATGCCATCCTGTGATAAACGAATATTAGACTAAAGGTTATGTGAGAAAGAAAGCAGGAAACCAAAAGAAAGGCAAACCTGGTGCATGTACCTTATGAGTGACAAACTACTGAACGGAATGCAATTGAAACAAAAAAAGGTAACAAACGTAAAATGTCATCTACAATAGGTATAATTAGCTGTACATTTTGCAATTCTATTCTATGTATTTCAGCTTATGGTAGCTTTATTGTGTTAAGGAAGTCTTTGTAAACTATATTTTTAGTCATGTTTGGAGGACAAGAATCATCTTTTTTTATAAGAATTTTCAGACCGTTTGGGGATGTTGCTCGTGATAATGCGACATAAAGCTGGCCATGCGCAAACATAGGTTCCGGAAGATAAAATCCTATTTTATTCAGAGACTGTCCCTGGCTCTTGTTGATGGTCATTGCGTAGCACAGCTTGACTGGGAACTGCTTTCTTTTGAAGACAAACGGCATGTCTTCGTTTGTTATTTTCAAAGGTATTCTTGGGATGAAAACCCTGTCGCCAATTCTGTTTCCAGTAATAATTTCTGCTTGTATCAAATTGGCATATAGTTGTGTGACTATCATTCTTGTTCCATTGCAGAGTCCCCCGCCAAGGTTCAGGTTCCGCAACATCATAATTGGGCTGCCGATTTTAAGTTCCAGTTTGCTGGGTGGCAGGCCTGGAAATTTTAGAGCATTAAGGAACTCGGGCGGATACAGGTACTCATTAGCAGCGCCATTTCCCGCTTTAGGAATGGCTTCGTCAGAACTTATGTAAGTCGTTGTTTCGCCCTTCATTGATGAAAGAACCCTTGCATTAATTTCGTCGGCTGTTTCATTCTTAGGACACACGATTGCCTTTTGTTGTAATACTTCTGCATTTGGTGAGTCTAATGTTGCCCTGTCATAAATGAAATCGATAAGTGTAGTCAAACCATGATCGTCATCTTGGATTAGATAATCCTCTGGGATTGTTACCCATTTTTCATTCTCTGGGTCTTCTGTGTCACACTCGCCTATGTCACCGTCTCCAATATTCAATAACCATGAGGCGAATCTCTCTGCTTTTTGTTTCTCAGCGTCGTCAAGCTGTGCTTGTAGTAACCTCATGTTTTGTTGAAGCTTGAACACTTTAAAATGCCTCCATAGATAGGAAGCAGTTATTGATGCTGCCACAATGTCTCGTTTTGTGCCTTTCTTTTTAACCGGCAATGTTTGCCTAAAATCACCTCCTAGCATTACTGATTTGCCACCAAAGAATGCATCCGGTTTCGTCAAAACATCTCTAAGTGTTCTGTCCAGTGCTTCAAAGCATTTTCTGTCATTCATTGGGGCTTCATCCCAAACAACCAAATCTGTTTCTGAAAGAAGCTTTGCGAGCAATGTGTTCTTTTTGACATCACACATTGACTCATCCGTCAAGTCAAGTGGCAATTTGAACCTTGAATGTGTTGTTCTGCCACGCGGAAGTAACAAAGAAGCGATCCCAGATGAAGCAACTGCCAGGACTATCCTCCCTTCTGAACGCAACCTGTTAATTATAGTTTTCCATAGGAAGGTTTTACCCGTTCCTCCATGACCATAAACGAATACCAGTTGCTGCTCATTTAGGTGAGACGATTGGACAATGAGGTTGTAGATGTCTAGCTGGCGGGCATTTAGTTTTGTGACTGCAGTTTCAACCTCGATTCTTAGCTCCTCACGGTCGTAGTTCTTTTCTTCCATCAACAGGCGGTTGTGGAGATCATCTACCAGGTGTTGTGGAGGAGGTTGTAGGCCAAAGTCGGTGACCGATTTTGAGCAAGCATTAAGTATGATCTCTAATTCATACAGAACGTATCCTTTCAATTCCGGATTGTTGATGTGGAGATCTTCAATGTGAGTCATACCAGCAGCCCTTATTGGAATATCGTCACCCATGAGTGACCAATGTTTTTCAAACAGGCGAATTGTGTTGGCTACCTCACAATAAAGGAGAATTTGAGCAAAGAGCGTGCGTAGCTCACTTGCTGTAGCTGAGATTGCCGCCTCTTGCAAGGCCGTGTCCCATTCTTTGTCGTCTTTCAGTAACCCCATTGCTTGGCATATTAAATTGGCATATAGTTGTGTGACTATCATTCTTGTTCCATTGCAGAGTCCCCCGCCAAGGTTCAGGTTCCGCAACATCATAATTGGGCTGCCGATTTTAAGTCCCGGTTGGCTGGGTGGCAGGCCTGGAAATTTTAGAGCATTAAGGAACTCGGGCGGATACAGGTACTCATTAGCAGCGCCACTTCCCGCTTTAGGAATGGCTTCGTCAGAACATATGTAAGTCGTTGTTTCGCCCTTCATTGATGAAAGAACCCTTGCATTAATTTCGTCGGCTGTTTCATTCTTAGGACACACGATTGCCTTTTGTTGTAATACTTTTGCATTTGGCGAGTCTAATGTTGCCCTGTCATAAATGAAATCGATAAGTGTAGTCAAACCATGATCGTCATCTTCGATTAGATAATCCTCTGGGATTATTACCCATTTTTCATTCTCTGGGTCTTCTGTGTCACACTCGCCTATGTCACCGTCTCCAATATTCAATAACCATGAGGCGAATCTCTCTGCTTTTTGTTTCTCAGCGTCGTCAAGCTGTGCTTGTAGTAACCTCATGTTTTGCTGAAGCTTGAACACTTTAAAATGCCTCCATAGATAGGAAGCAGTTATTGATGCTGCCACAATGTCTCGTTTTGTGCCTTTCTTTTTAACCGGCAATGTTTGCCTAAAATCACCTCCTAGCATTACTGATTTGCCACCAAAGAATGCATCCGGTTTCGTCAAAACATCTCTAAGTGTTCTGTCCAGTGCTTCAAAGCATTTTCTGTCATTCATTGGGGCTTCATCCCAAACAACCAAATCTGTTTCTGAAAGAAGCTTTGCGAGCAATGTGTTCTTTTTGACATCACACATTGACTCATCCGTCAAGTCAAGTGGCAATTTGAACCTTGAATGTGCTGTTCTGCCACGCGGAAGTAACAAAGAAGCGATCCCAGATGAAGCAACTGCCAGGACTATCCTACCTTCTGAACGCAACCTGTTAATTATAGTTTTCCATAGGAAGGTTTTACCCGTTCCTCCATGACCATAAACGAATACCAGTTGCTGCTCATTTAGGTGAGACGATTGGACAATGAGGTTGTAGATGTCTAGCTGGCGGGCATTTAGTTTTGTGACTGCAGTTTCAACCTCGATTCTTAGCTCCTCACGGTCGTAGTTCTTTTCTTCCATCAACAGGCGGTTGTGGAGATCATCTAGCAGGTGTTGTGGAGGAGTTTGTAGGCCAAAGTCGGTGACCGATTTTGAGCAAGCATTAAATATGATCTCTAATTCATACAAAACGTATCCTTTCAATTCCGGATTGTTGATGTGGAGATCTTCAATGTGAGTCATACCAGCAGCCCTTATTAGAATATCGTCACCCATGAGTGACCAATGTTTTTCAAACAGGCGAATTGTGTCGGCTACCTCACAATAAAGGAGAATTTGAGCAAAGAGCGTGCGTAGCTCACTTGCTGTAGCTGAGATTGCCGCCTCTTGCAAGGCCGTGTCCCATTCTTTGTCGTCTTCCAGTAACCCCATTGCTTGGCATGCTGCTCGGTAAGTCGGGAACACTGTGCTATTCACTTTTCTAAGTTCTTCAAAGGATCTGCACCCTTTCTGGTGACAAAACAGCATCCTGAGGTAGAAGAGTTCCCCCGATGTTGGGTGCACATATGCAATCCTTCCAATTGAATACCTCGTTTTCTGTTTCCTAGGCGTCCAAATCTTTGTAGCATCGTTCCACACAAAAGACTTAGGGAAATCTAAATATGCTAGTTGTCGGCCTTCTTGGTATAAACTATTGCACGTAAACCATTCAGTGAGTGTTGTCATAATTCGTCCTTGATCGGTAACAACATATCCCAAAGGCTCTCTGTCCCGGAAACTTATCCATTGCATACCTTCAAGATGAACTGCAAGGATTTGGACGGCTGGTTCTCGGTGATGTATTGAGAAACCAAGAATTCTCCAGCATGCTTCGTGTGGACAGATAAACCAGCCATCTATGAAGTTCTTAATCTCATCAACCTGAATTCTCGGAGCATTGGCTGATGTCGATGGTTGACCAATCGGCCTGGTGATTCGAGCTGCAATTCTATCCGTCCCTTNAGAAACTTATCCGTTGCATACCTTCAAGATGAACTGCAAGGATTTGGACGGCTGGTTCTCGGTGATGTATTGAGAAACCAAGAATTCTCCAGCATGCTTCGTGTGGACAGATAAACCGGCCATCTATGAAGTTCTTAATCTCATCAACCTGAATTCTCGGAGCATTGGCTGATGTCGATGGTTGACCAATCGGCCTGGTGATTCGAGCTGCAATTCTATCCGTCCCTTTCGATATGTATTTGAATAGATACTTGATAAGCATGCTCCAGCCACAATATTCCACGTTTATGTGGGCATGGAACATAAGGCAGAGGGTCCTATTGTACGGGACAACATACGTGTTATCTAGTCTCACCCTTTCTCTTGTTGCATAGCGCTGGTTTTTCCTTCTTCGGTAATGTACATGGCCATTCTTGTCAAAAAATGTCTTTTCTTCATTTTTTTTCGGGAATTTTTTTTTGCATGAACCTTCCTTCATACATGGTGCCCCTGGACTAACTGCTCCACATGGTCCATGCAACATCATTTCGGTCACAACTTTGTATGCCTCTGGATCAGCCTCTCGGTCAGGCAGCTCTGCACATATGAATTTGTCAACATCCTCGGGTGACTGTATCTTGTGACCCGACTTCAGCCACAGCAGGGTGTGGCAGTGTGGAAGCCCCCGCTTCTGAAATTCTATCGTGTACAAAACTGCATCGGTAATTAAATGGAAAGAAAATGCAAGTTAGTGATACATATTTTTCTGTTTACTGTTTTACGCATGTCTGAATTATAGCTTCTATTTACTATTGCACTTTTTGATAAAGACATACCTCCTGCAGCAGGTCCAAATATGGCCCCGTCTTACAAAGCTTCGATAAAATCATGCACTTTTTGTTCAAACACGCGGTCCACAATGTCGGCTCTATCAGCTGGTGAAAGGTCTGGATGAGAACGCATATACCTTTTAATTTCTGGCCATTTCACATTGCACGTGAAGGTAATGAAAAATTGAGGGTTGCCAAGAACTCGACAAATAGCAAGAGCATCGAGATAGTGGCTATACATATACCGCGGGCCGCCAGTGAAACTTGAAGGTAGAATTATTCTTTTACCTATATCTGACCCTGAACGATCTCCCCTTGAAATAGCATCATAAATCCCTGACAAATATTCGCTTCTTATATCATTCTGCTTTGCTCTCACAAAATCAAGTCGTTCTTGCTCCAGGGCACAATAAACCGACACCACATATTGCTGAAACAACCTGCCACCCTTGAAGAGGAGCCCGTGCAAATGAGGCCTTTCATGTATCTGGTATGTGTAGTAGGTCTTCATAGTCATTTTAGGTTTCTCCCCATTTGGCCTCTGCGTTTCCAATGTTAGCTTTGTAGTATACCCTGGCTGACCATACACAAACAGGAGTGGGAACTGTAATGCCATGTAGGTAGAGTNATTTTTTTTTGCACGAACCTTCCTACATACATGGTGCCCCCGGACTAACTGCTCCACATGGTCCATGCAACATCATTTCGGTCACAACTTTGTATGCCTCTGGATCACCCTCTCGGTCAGGCAGCTCTGCACATATGAATTTGTCAACATCCTCGGGTGACTATATCTTGTGACCCGACTTCAGCCACAGCAGGGTGTGGCAGTGTGGAAGCCCCCGCTTCTGAAATTCTATCGTGTACAAAACTGCATCGGTAATTAAATGGAAAGAAAATGTAAGTTAGTGATACATATTTTTCTGTTTACTGTTTTACGCATGTCTTAATTATAGCTTCTATTTACTATTGCACTTTTTGATAAAGACATACCTCCTGCAGCAGGTCCAAATATGGCCCCGTCTTTCAACGCTTCGATAAAATCATGCACTTTTTGTTCAAACACGCGGTCCACAATGTCGGCCCTATCAGCTGGTGAAAGGTCAGGATGAGAGCACATATACCTTTTAATTTCTGGCCATTTTACATTGCACGTGAAGGTAATGAAAAATTGAGGGTTGCCAAGAACTTGACAAATAGCAAGAGCATCGAGATAGTGGCTATACATATACCGCGGGCCGCCAGTGAAACTTGAAGGTAGAATTATTCTTTTACCTATATCTGACCCTGAACGATCTCCCCTTGAAATAGCATCATAAATCCCTGACAAATATTCGCTTCTTATATCATTCTGCTTTGCTCTCACAAAATCAAGTCGTTCTTGCTCCAGGGTACAATAAACTGACACCACATATTGCTGGAACAACCTGCCACCCTTGAAGAGGAGCCCGTGCAAATGAGGCCTTTCATGAATCTGGTATGTGTAGTAGGTCTTCATAGTCATTTTAGTTTTCTCCCCATTTGGCCTTTGCGTTTCCAATGTTAGCTTTCTAGTATACCCTGGCTGACCATACACAAACAGGAGTGGGAACTGTAATGCCATGTAGGTAGAGTGCAGCTTGTTAATCCGTTGTGGCCGTTCACCTTTCTTGTGTATTATGACATCATATTCTGTTTCTGTTTCAGGGCCACTTTCAAAAACAATAGCACCAAGGATGTCTGTTGATGGCAAATCATATTGCCGAGCCCCATCTACGTTATAAAGCCGAACAGTGAAATCAGGTACTTCATTTTCATTACATATGTCTCTCGCTGTTCTGAACAACGCCACCAACTCATTGTGACTATCCAAAATTTGTATTAGCTGCTCAACAACCTCAGGTTTCAAAGACCGTGAATTACCCCCGCTGAAGTGGTACAGTCTATTTGCTACCTCATTATGAGTGTCGTATATGTAGAGTTGCAAAAATTTGGGCCTTGCATTATCTGGTGGACAGAGCGCTCCTATCTGGTGACGTATCTCCCCTGAAACCTTGAACACATATGGACCCCTCCCATTATTGACTGTATCATCTATCTCCGCACCAAATGAGGTCATGCTGAACATTTGATTATATGCTCTAATGTTTTCCATAAAGTGTTTGTCCTTAAATAACTGTTTTATAGATTCTGGTGGGTCTCTTTCTGGGCGAAGACGCACATTGCCTTCTCCGCAGCAACGGCTGTAACGGATCGTGGAGCCCCTGCTACTCTTTAGCCGCTCACCAAACCAAAAAGCTGCGCCGCACCAGTGACACCTCCAATCAGCATCACCAATATCAATATATGCAGGCGTCGGACCTGTGACAGACAACGTGGACATGGTTGCATTAAGTTATTGCAATGTAAGTGGTGTCAATCAGTATTTTGTAAGTACGCCGCACGACTGACTTTACCTTCACCATTAAAAGTTGTTGTAGACGCATAATTAGAAGCACGCCTACTTGAATTCCCCTGTCGCCTAACCGCACCTCTTTGAAATATCCGTTGCTGCCTTTCTCCTATAAGTTCAGGCAAAATTAAACGTTATTTATAATCTAAAACCCCCTAAAGAAGTAAACGTAGCATTTCAAATTTGACTAAACCTTTAATACTGACCTCTATAATTCGCTGAATCTGATACATTGGTAACAACTGCAGGCTCCGGCAAGTGAGGTTGCAGAATACTGGGAGATGTTGCGGCGGCTGCAAAATAATTCAGGTTAGCTACTTTTCTATCACGTGCCAGTGCTGTAAGCCACATAATACCAAACACACTAATATAACCTTCGGCATTTGCATGAGCATTTCCTGAATGGGGCGGGCGTTCGTTCACTGGCAAAGGCATAGCAGAAGGTCCATGCACTGCTGCAGGGGCCTGGAGGTCAACCGATGGTCCATCACTGTAGAGGTAACACATTTCATTTGGATAATGTGAGTTTCCTTTTCCGTCACCAACATTCTGTTGCTGCTGTTCTGCATGCCCACCTAGAATCACAACCAACGCAAAATTTACATGCTAAATACGGCGAGTGCCATTAATCTTAAGTAAATACAACTCACCTTTACGCCTCTTCCCCTGTAACATGACACCTTGCAGAGGGACACCCGCGTTCCTCTTGCACGCGTGACCCTTTGAGGCCAACGGATGGACTGTTCTTTCTAGTTGACCTTGAATGTTAGGCACATCTGAACCTCTCTTTTCAAATAGCATATTCCCATAAGTTTGATAAACATGTAACGGATTTGTCGTCGCAGGACCTGCGTGCAAAAATTATTTTAGGCTATATAAGTATGCCACATTGTATAAGCGATGACATTATAAGGACCAATATTACCTACGCTATAAGCGTGTGCGGTTTCGGTGTAGGCCAAACAGGAAGGAGGACTATTATATGGAATAGACCCGTTTGGCTGAAACAATGTATTGACGTAGATTTGGAACCCATGAGCCGAGGTCGCACTTGTAGTACCTGAATGGCAGTAAAACAGTTTAACCAACACAAACATGTTACAACGTATAAGCCAAATAATTAAAAAGAGTAGTACTACCTCCACTGTACGCGGCCTTCCCCTTCCCAAACCAACTGTCACACTTGCGACTGTCGACTACAGGCCGTGAAGATCCACACGGCTCATGTTGCATTAATGTCATGGCATTGTGTCCATAAAAAGTCTGTTGATCACGGTGTGACACAGATGGGACCTCACCCTCAATAGATCCCTGCCTCTCTAAACCGGAAACATCCCCAAACGGCCGATCGAAATTCACTTGCAGTGAATGCATGTCCAATGCATGCAAGGGTCTTTTGTTTGCGGAACCCCTTACGAAAGGGTCAATGTTCGATGGTTGCTTTTTTTAGGCATCACCTTCACACTTTCCTTTTTTCCACCACAATCAAAGAGATTTTGTACTCCTACCTAGCCTCCAATTTCTCTACAGGTACTTAGTAGATTCCGTGTGCTTTGTATTAACTTCTTTTTAAGGCCATGGACTTTCTAATTTTTTTTAAAGGCATCACTTTTACACTATTTTTTCTGTTATTTTTTTTACCACAACTAAGTACATTTTCTTGCCTGCACCCAGTTTTTGTTTTTTATAAACCTACTTTGCATATTCTCTCTAACATGGATCAGGGGTTTTTTTTTCAGAACATGCATAGTCTAGCAAAGAAACAATGCACAGCAAGACACCCACAAAGAAAAAAAAAACATGAGAACAACCATGTATGCAACCTCAGTCATCCTACATGCATGCATGGAAAGGGAAAACAGAAAATTAGCCAAAACAACATACCTATGAGTGCAAAGATGATGCTGATAGAGTATGCTAGAAATCTTCTCTTGTTTTTTCTGGCTTTTTTTGTTGCCCTTTTTTTCTTTTTTTTTGTTTCTCCTTCTACAAACCTGGAAACTGAGATTTTTTATTGTTGGTGACTTCTGCTTCAATAATGCATATACATTGTGTATTATAATGTGATTCATGAATCTTCTTGATGTACTTGCTAAACCATGCTTTGAACTACTGTTTTGGACACATGTTTGCAACAAAAGACCCCTGGATACTGTGTCCCAACTGCAACCCTCGTGGGGTTGAAAAAGTGTGCAGATTTGGTAGATTAGCACCATAGTTAGGAGCTCTAATACGTGAACAGTTTTTTTCCTCATGCAAGCCAGCCAATGGGCTGCTGCCAAGCCCACCCATTAGCACTATTGGGTCACTATTGGGTCAATAAACACATACTTAATCTATTTGAGGACCAATAGGAGGCATGCTTACAAACTATAATGAAAATTATGGAAACTCATTAGTGCCACATCATGTTTGGCTATTATATATACTTATAATACGTAAGCTTTTAGACAATTGTATCTTATGTTTAATACAATTTATGTATCATTAAATTAAGTTTTGTTAGTGTCTAAACTGTATGTAAACAATGTTTTGTATTCAAATAATTGAGAGCAAACACTTATCACTTTTTCTCCAACAAATTTCTAGTCGTGGAATGGCGTATTTTCCCTCTACTTGGGTGCTTTACAGAGCTGTTCTTAAGGGTGAGCGATCGCCTAGGGCTCAAAAAAATTTAAGAATTGACCCCGTTAACAATTAGATACACGTGCGCACATATTTTACTTGAAGTAAAAAAGCAAGTAGGTGAGAATTCTTAAATGGATCATACGTTGAACGTTTAAATAGTTAGTTTGCATTATATCTTATTAAATGGTGACACTTCATATATATAACACTAGTTTTGAAAGACCTCATTACCGATTTTTTCCCAGGGGACCTCAAAATCTCGAGGATGGCCCTAGACTGCTTCGTGAGACTCCTTCATAACCTTCCTTCTCATATACTCGTGAAATACCATCCAAAAGAAAAATATACTCGTATAAGACATGTTTTTCTGTTTGATGGTCAATACACCAATATTCTTACTTTTTTGTTTCAAAACTCAAAAGAATAAGTAATCGAAGTACATAATTTATATGTCACGACCAAATCAAACTGAATTAAATTGGTGAGCTTTCAACTCCATTCTTAGTTGCTGTATTCAACTCAAAAGATGCTTATCTTAAAGATGTGGGGTTGTTGCTCAAGAAAATTTCAATCTTGAAAATAGAATTATATCATTTCATAGTTAATTATACTAACTAGACGAATGCTATCTGTCCGACATTTTTTTATCAAAGTAGACCAGTTGCCCAAATGTTATATCGAAGTAGACCAGTTGCCCAATGACTCATCACCCTTGTAATCATTGAAGGCACACTTGTCGCTTACTGGGGATAGTTGCCTAATTGTACAGGGCAACCCGGTCTAGTTTGGGACCGAGGAAAAAAGAGGTCCAAAAACCCTCAATATTTGGGGCAACTGGAACATTTAGATAATTATTCTTTTTTAAATTAATATAGTGTGTGTTTTTAAAAAGTTGTCAAGTTTTGAATCGATCAAGAAAAGACATAATTTAAGTTGTCAAGTTTTTGAAAAGGGTATTTATAAGTAATTTAAGCAAACTTATTAGTTTAAGTTTCATAATTCAAGATTTCAAGAAAATAAATAAACAATTTATAAATAAGTAGAGATAGAGATTAATTAGTTGGTGGTCAACAAGACAATCTCCAATGTATAAATACATGTTACGCTAGAAACTTATTACTCGTATATTTTAACATGTTTGTGTCAACTAGACAAACACCATAAAAACGTTCACATATATAGTTTAACCTAAAAGGAGAGGTCAACCGCTGAAATTTGAGCAAACTCTGGATGTTTATTTAAATTGTATATATATAGTTGGCGTGATTGTGATAGTCGATTTCAAATTGAGTACGTGGTATGAAAATCCATCACTGATGGGTTTGAATAGTCAATTAATCCACGCCAAATCTCTTTTAAAACAACCATAAAAAAGTCGTCTTCGGCTCTTCATAATGTTAATTGACTTTATTTTTGGGTTAGCTACTTAGCTGATAGTCTTAGCACAGAGTACCTATTAGTAGCCTTACCATAATTTTTAAATAAGTTAAGTACATAATTGGTTCATGTGGTTTGCCGAGTTTCACAGATTTAGTCTTATCGTTTTTCTTGCGTATCCTTCCTCTATGGTTTTTACCTGTTATGGGTTTGGTCCTTTGACCGCTTTCTATTAGTTTTACAGTCAAGTGGATGTTTATATAGCTGAAATAACATAAATACCCTTTTATATTTGGAAGTAAGGTCCCTGTGGTTTGTGAAATATGCGAATTTAGTCCCTTTTTTATTACGCCCTCTGTCTCAAAATAAGTGTCAGGTTTGATTTTTTTTAAGTTTTTTTTTGTTCAACTTTGATATTAAATATTTTTATTTGTATTATATAATGTTTGATAAAAATTATACCAATTCAAATACATTTGAAACCTAATTCATTCATATATTTTGCATCAAATATTATATAACACAAATAAATGTATTTACGATCAAAGTTGAACAAAAAAGACTTCAACAAGTCAAACCTGACACTTATTTTGTGATGGAGGTAGTATTTATTTAACTATTAATACGTGAGTAAGGTCCGTTTTTATACGTCTTCTTACGTTTTAATCCGTTGTTGTCCGTTTTTATACGTTTTCATCTGTTTTATATGATTTTCATCTGTTTTTATACGTTTTCATCAGTTTTTATACATTTTCGTCCGTTTTTAAACGTTTTCATCCGTTTTCATTCGTTTTTATATGTTTTCATCCATTCTTATATGTTTTCTTACTTTTTATCCGCTTTTATACGTTTTCATCCGTGTTTATTCGTCTAATACCTTCCCGTCTATTTTTATACGTTTTCATTCATTTTTCTTACGTTTTTATCCGTTTTTTGTATGTTCTTATATGTTTTTAACGGTTTTGTACGTATTAGTACCTTTTATACAATTTTTTACGTCTTTATGCGTTTTCATCCGTTTTCTTTGCGTCTCAAACGTTGTTATCCGTTTTTACATTCTTATACGTTTTGGTACAGTTTTGAACGTTTTTGTACGTTCTTATACGTTTTTGTATGTTTTTTATACGTTTTGTACGTTTTCATTCATTTTTATGTGTTATTAACCATTTTATCGGTTACGTTTTTACACGTTTTCATACTTATTTTCCGTTATTAACCATTTTTATCCATTCTCATACATACAAAAACGTATAGGGAATTAAAAAGAGGATAAACCATATAAAAACGGACGAAAACATATAAAAATGGACAAAAACGTATGAAAATTATAAAACGGGCGAAAACATACAAAAATGAATAAAAACAAATGAAACGTATAAAAACGGACATAAACATATAAAAACGTAAAAAAATAGACGCAAATGTATAAAATGGATGAAAACGTGTAAAAACTAAGGAAAACGTATAAAAATGGATAAAAGTGTATGAAAGCATATAAAAACAGTTAGAAATGGATAAAAACGTAAGGAAAATTTATAAACTGGATGGAAACGTATAAAAACGGAGGAAAATGTAAGTAAAAGTATCAAAATGTAAGAAAACGGGCAAAAACTTATAAAAGCGGGCAAAACCATATAAAAACGAATGAAAACGGATAAAAACATATGAAAACGTAAGAAAATGGAAGAAAAACAGACGAAAACGTATAAAAACAGATGAAAAACGTATAAAATGGATGAAAACGTATAAAACCGTATAATATTCAAATTTTTAAAAAAATTTTTGTTAAAAAGAATTAAAACATTTGAATATCTTTGAATATTTTTTGATTATTTTCGAATTAAAAAACTTTAAAAATGTTTGACCAATGTTTTTTTCTATAATAATGTTAGAGGTTAGTAAACCAAACAAATTGTTATAGATTATATAGTGCAACTAAGCCTTTTCAAAAAATTAAATAAAGTGCAACTAAAAGAATAAAACATATTTTTGTATATAATTAATTAATAGTTAACTTTCATTAGATCTAAGCAAACACTAGAGAATTTAGCTACACATGTTAATTAAAAGATAAGCAAAAGAGATAATCAACCAACACATAGACATATTGATTGAATTAAAGTGAAGACTTATCTTTAATTAAGCATGAGGGTTCCAAGGGTTGGAAACCCTAAAAAGTACAGAAAATTCGTCTTTAGGGTTTGCCCTAAAAGTTCTCCACAAAGTTCCACACTAATGAATGAAAATTAGAAAACTATATATATAATTTACACTCTGACAGCGTCAGGTTATAAGGGCTGACGCCGTCAGCTCGCCGCCATTAGGTTTCTCGGATGGCCTAGATCCACTTCTGATGCCGTCACCTTATAAAACCTTCTGGGCCGTCACTCTTTAAAATATAACCTGACGGCCTACTTTTCCTAACACCTGACGGCGTCAGGTGTTAAATCCCAAATTTCCTCTGGCCCGTCATTTGAAAATTGGATTCCACTCTTTTGTCAAGACTTTCTGACGGCGTCACCTTGTGACTTCTGACGGCGTCAGTTTGTAAATCTTCATATTTTGAGACTTTGTCGTTTTCTTCACTTTTATGCTCCAAAAACGTCCGAATATGCATGTTTTCCAGAATTCTTCTCAAAAGTACCTAAAATGACAAAAGGAACGATTTAGGGCAATATTTGATCACATTTATACGAATTAGGGCTTAAATAACCCCCTAAAAGCATAACACTTTTCGTCTCATCATTTATACATTTTCGTCCGTTTTTAAACGTTTTCATCCGTTTTCGTTCGTTTTTATATGTTTTCGTCCATTCTTATATCTTTTCTTACTTTTTATCCGCTTTTATACGTTTTCATCCGTGTTTATTCGTCTAACACCTTCCCGTCTGTTTTTATACGTTTTCATTCATTTTTCTTACGTTTTTATCCGTTTTTTGTACGTTCTTATACGTTTTTAACGGTTTTGTACGTTTTAGTACCTTTTATACAGTTTTTTACGTCTTTATGCGTTTTTATACGTTTTCATCCGTTTTCTTTGCGTCTCAAACGTTGTTATCCGTTTTTACATTCTTATACATTTTGGTACAGTTTTGAACGTTTTTGTACGTTCTTATACGTTGTTGTATGTTTTCATACATTTTGTACGTTTTTATTCGTTTTTGTGCGTTATTAACCATTTTATCGGTTACGTTTTTATACGTTTTGTACGTTTTCATACTTATTTTCCGTTATTAACCATTTTTATCCATTCTCATACATACAAAAACGTATAGAGAACTAAAAAGCGGATAAACCATATAAAAACGGAATAAAACATATAAAAATGGAAAAAAACGTATGAAATTATAAAACGGGCGAAATCGTACAAAAATGAATAAAAACAAATGAAACGTATAAAAACGGACATAAACATATAAAAACGTAAGAAAAATAGACGCAAATGTATAAAAATGGATGAAAACGTGTAAAAACTAAAGAAAACGTATAAAAATGAATAAAAGTGTATGAAAGCGTGTAAAAACAGTTAGAAATGGATAAAAACGTACGGAAAATTTATAAACTGGATGGAAACGTATAAAAACGGAGGAAAATGTAAGTAAAAGTATCAAAATGTAAGAAAACGGGCAAAAACTTATAAAAGCGGACAAAAACATATAAAAACGAATGAAAACGGATTAAAATATATGAAAACGTAAGAAAATGGAAGAAAAACAGATGAAAACGTATAAAAACAGGTGAAAAATGTATAAAATGGATGAAAACGTATAAAAACGTATAATATTCAAATTTAAAAAAAATTGTTAAAAAGAATTAAAACATTTGAATATCTTTGAATATTTTTTGATTATTTTTGAATTAAAAAACTTTAAAAATGTTTGACCAATGTTTTTTCCTATAATAATGTTAGAGGTTAGTAAACCAAACAAATTGTTATAGATTATATACTGCAACTAAGCCTTTTTAACAAAATTAAATAAAGTGCAACTAAAAGAATAAAACATATTTTTGTATATAATTCCATGCTGAATAGGAGACCATATCTTTTGAGTTGGCCCACTCAGAAGGCATCTGAGCCAATCAGTGCCATCAGTTTGCATATCATACAATCACCCTTTAGACCGACTTGGTGATAACGCTGAATTATCCCATTTAGTAGTTATCAAACACCACATAAATTCGTGATACTCTACAAACCACAGGGACCTTACTTTTAAACATAAGAATGTATTTATGTGGCCGTCTAAACTGTCAAACTAACAAAAAATAGTAGTCAAGGGACCAAACTTGTAATGGTTCAAAAATATAGGGAGATGATCCTAAAAAAAGTATAGGGATTAAATTCGTAAAACTTGACAAACTATAAGGATAATTTATGTAATTAACTCTGAACTTGAGAAATGAAGCTTCACATGTTTGCCAAGTTGAAAAGCATGACAAACATGTGTAGACTTTTATTTATTACATAAAATAAATTGACGTGAAACAAGAGAGCTTAGCACTTCGTCACTGGGATGACCGAGGCATTGATGTCACGTGGAGGAACTTATTAAGAGTAAAGTAGTAGGGATAGTTGACAGCTTGGTAACCAGATAGGGATCACCTGAACTGTCATGTCAAAGGAGGATATAGCGAGTCAAGAAATCCTTTACAGAGAAACCAAAAGCGTCAAATTCAGCAGTGCAATTATTATCCCTAGTAAACTGACAGAAATAAGATTTTTGAATGATGTTAGGAGTGAAAAGTACATTATGAAAGTGAAGAGGAGGATGAAGATAATGAATAATGCTATGACCAGTATTGGTAACAAGAATAGAATTACTGTCACCAACATTGTTAGGTCACCATAATGATAAACACATTTGCTAAAAGCGGTACTTAAATTACTTAATTAGAATTGAGATGAGAAAAGGCACCTGTATCCATGTTCCATGTCAGGTCCTGCAAAAGCATAGTGCTAAAAGTACTAGGAAGCGAAGTAACTTGGGACGAGTACAAAGCAGTGGCTGGTTCGAGCAGGCCATTGGAGTAGGCATTGGGTTGTCGGTAGTGAGCACTAGGAAGCGAAGTAGCTTGGGACGAATATAAGCTTGTTAGCGCCTATTGGGCCACAAACTATAGTTGGGCTCCTGGTCCTTGCGACTGATGATGAATCAGTGGGGAGGTGTATGCCTGTTGAATGGGCTGCTGGGCTACACAAGTAGCAAAGGTGGGTGGAGTAAGAACTTGGGCCATGCAAGCTTGGTAGAAACCAGGATAAGCCCAAGACACATGATTTAGATTCAAATGTGAAGAACCAGGTGAGCGACCAGAGTATGTTCCTACGTTAATTTTAGATGTCAAACCGGACTTGGTTTCGATGATCATGTATAAACTTGCAAAATTCACGTAACTTGCACGTCCCTTTGTTAAAGTGGTTACATAATTGAGGTAAACTTTGAGACTTATTAGATTGAGCATTAACGTTACCTTTTTGTTTCGAGGAATTAGTAGCCTCAAGAACAGTAGGTGAAGAGGATTCCTCTAGTAGCAACATATTTAATACCGTTTCAAACGTGAGAAGGGGTTCACGGTGATGGATGATTTTAACAATAGTGGCAAAACATGAATCAAGTCCATTAACCGCATATATAACCAAATTCTTTTCAGTTACCAAAGAACCAAGATTTTTAAGCCTATCTACCGTAGACTTGATTTTTGTGCAATACTCGTTGATAGAAATCCTCCCAATCTTAATAGAACGAAGTTCATTATCAAGACTAATAGCCCTGGCATCCTTATTATCGTGAAATAACCCTTGAAGATGGTCCCACAAGTCATTTGCGTTACCCGGTGTGGAAATGACTTGTTCTTGTAGTGAGTCACATAGGGATATAAGGATCCACATCTTGATGAGATCATCAAGTTTGCACCACTCTAGTTCGGTATCACTAGACAAGGCTTCTTTGGATGGTTTGTTTTCTATGTGGGATTTAAGTCTGAGACTTCCAAGTTGTATTTTAAAGAAAGAACTCCAAGAGTTGTAGTTGTGTTTTTCAAGACTTAGTTTAATGGGATCTTTGTTGGTGATGCAAATGGGGATTAGTTTATCGGTTGTTGGAGGTGTGGGAGGAGGTGGAGGAGATTATCATCGATGACCATGATTGCCGATTTTTAGTGTTAGTTTTGAAGGAGACGGCTGAGATTGGATAAAAAGGAGGGGCGGGGCGAATTATTTGAGAGAAATTAGGAGATGATCGTGTTTGACTATGATACCATATTATAAGGTTATTTTCCCTTGATTCTCATTAAATGATACAATCAATACTATTCTAGAGCTAATATCGATGGGCTAGGCCTGCAAATGCACCAGTGGGTCTGTTACAAATATGTCGACTAATAATTATTACCCGACTTATTAGAAGTACTTCTGGTGTGTGTAAACCTTTTATTATCAAATCTTCTATTACCATTATTACCAATATTAGGATAATTTGTTCTTGACACAAAACTTGAAATCTGAGGTTTTGACACAACACCAAAAGAAGTAGAGGCAATGCCTCTATGAGATTCTTCTCTGGAAACAATAACAAAAGCTTCTTTGACATTAGGAAGAGTCTCTCTAAACAAGAAACTACTTCTGATAGGTTGATAAACATCATTAAGACCCATGAGAAATTGCATAAGTTTCGTAAGTTGATTATATTTTTAAACATTTTCTCTAGCAACACAAGTACACTTAGGCAACTTAGTCATGATATCAAATTCTCTCCATAAAGAATTAAGTTTATGATAATACTCAGAAACAGTTAATTCTCCATGTTTAAAAATGTTAACCTTCTGCGTTAAGTTCAGAATTATAGAACCATCAAGTTTATCATAAGTTTCCTTAAGTTCAACCTAAACATCAGCAGCATTATCAAAAAAAATTTGACCAAGACACAAATCTTCAGACATAGAGTTTAACAACGAAGACAATACAATAGAATTGCGGCTTTCCCATTGATTAGACAAAGGCGCACTAGAAGCATAAGCAGCCTTAGCACAAGTACCATTAATAAAACAAGTTTTATTTTTAGTATTAATAGCCAATTTCATAGTAGTAGCCACAATCTATAATTTTCAGTCCCATTAAGTTTCACATATATTATAAAAGTTGTGATGAAATCATTAGAATGTAGATGCAAAGGGTTACCCAAATCAAGATTGCTAATAAGGTCCTCAGTACTAGTACGACGTCCCACCATGATGAATGAATCATATAAAACAATAAGAAAAGATAGCCAAGAGAGAAACAATAAACACTGAAACCTTAACACCTTCAAGCACAATTAACTACTAATTAAACAATCACCAACATCTCAAGACTGCCCAATAACTTAACCTCCAACAATATAGACCAACAAAAAAATGCGGAAAAATAAAGATTCACACTCAAGAATAAGAAATGCCAGCCGAGTAAACTGGGTATGGCTAGAAAAGNACCAGCAGCATTATCAGAAAAAATTTGACCAAGACACAAATCTTCAAACATAGAGTTTAACAACCAAGACAATACAATAGAATTGCGGCTTTCCCATTGATTAGACAAAGGAACACTAGAAGCATAAGCAGCCTTAGAACAAGTACCATCAATAAAACAAGTTTTATTTTTAGTATTAATAGCCAATTTCATAGTAGTAGCCACAATCTATAATTTTCAGTCCCATTAAGTTTCACATATATTATAGAAGTTGTGATGAAATCATTAGAATGTAGATGCAAAGGGTTACCCAAATCAAGATTGCTAATAAGGTCCTCATTACTAGTATGACGTCCCACCATGATGAATGAATCAGATAAAACAATAATAAAAGATAGCCAAGAGAGAAACAATAAACACTGAAACCTTAACACCTTCAAGCACAATTAACTACTAATTAAACAAATCACCAACATCTCAAGACTGCCCAATAACTTAACTTCCAACAATATAGACCAACAAAAAAAATGCGGAAAAATAAAGATTCACACTCAAGAATAAGAAATGCCATCCGAGTAAACTGGGTATGGCTAGAAAAGGTATCTGATGAGTGTGTAAATACTCATCATTTTTACCTAATCTGAACTGCCAAAATATCCAAAAACACCCAATAATGCATCAAAATAGTGAAAATATCCCAGGGTTGTGTTTTATATGTTTTAGATGCAAAATGTTTGAAAACAAATGAAAAACGAACAAAGTTTGCACAATTGGCAGTTTCAGTCCCTCAAATTTCAAAACTTGTCAAAACTAGTCCCTAAGCATTAATTTTGAAATTAAAGTCAACCAAAGTCCTTAGAAAATCACAAGTTGACATAATTAGTCCCTTGATGAAAAGTTTCAAAAGTTTACAAGTTTAGTCCCTGAATTTTGCAAAAGTGTAAAAAATAGCCCCTGGGATTAAAATCTTTTGGAAAATAACAATTATGGTCCTTGTATTATGAAACTTTGGCCAAAATGATCCCTTGGTGAATAGATTGGAGAAATTACAAGTTTGGCCCCTGAAGTTTGAAGATTTGGCAGAAATAGTCCCTGGGGATGTAAAAAGTGAAAAGTCAACTGTGGACCTTGTACTATTCTTACTTGGCAAGTTTAACCCTTTGGATAACTTTGGAAAGTTGCCAAATTCAGTCCCTTGAATTTTAGCAATTTACATAAAGGGTCCTTGTTAACTTATAAACCAAACGGGCTCCTTTATTCATTAAACCCAAAAATCCAAAAACAACCCAACACTCCACCACCCCAACCTTTCCTCTGGCCCATTTCTTTTTCTGTGGCCCAACACCCATCACCAGCCCAACCCCTCCTTTGTTATAATAATTCAAACTAGACCCCCTACCCCCGTTCCCACTTCATCCCCTTCCCTCCCAACTTGTCTCTGCAACCATCACCTCACCACCCCACCATCTCCACCGCCCAAACCACTCAACCTACCACCATCACCTCGCATTAAATGCACCACCCTCCCCCTTGCATTATAAACAGAGCAAATTGCAATTTTCTTTTTGGCGCCAAAAGTGATCCAACGGCCAAGATTGAGTTTCTTTCATCCAATGGTCATAATTATTGATGGGATATGTTCAGAAGACTCCAAGGAACCCTAATTCTCAAGTATAAAAGGAGGAAGATGCAAGGAGTAGTTTGTGTAGTCATTTAGCTTAAATTTATGTCGAATTAGTGTAAATTTTCAAATTCAGTTGTAATTCTCAGTTTCAAAGTATTGTACTAAGTATTTTCAGTGTAATCCAAACTCATTTCAACTTTCAATTACAAGTTTTCTTTTTCAATTCAGTATATGCTAGTTCTTCCTCTAAAAATCTCAATGTTACTGAATTGATGTTGTAGTTGTAGTTCTGGACTTTTTAGGATCATATAGGCTCCCAGAAAGCTCTTAGAAGCTTTTAGTTACTTTAAAATTCAGTGTAGACTCAAAAATCAAAAATACAAAAAAANTCACCTCGCATTAAATGCACCACCCTACCCCTTGCATTATAAACATTGCAAATTGCACCTTCCTTTTTGGCGCCAAAACCCAATCAAGGGCTAGGATCATCCATTTTGCAATTGGACAGCTGGGATTGACTCAGAAGACCACAAGGAACCCTAAAGCTTAAGTATAAATAGAAGATGGAAGCTAAAGAGAAGAGTGTAGTTTTTTAGTTTAGTTTTTATGTCGAATTAGTTTGAAATCTCTTTACAGTGTTATTCTTAGCTTTCAAAGTTTGTATTAAGCAATTTTAAGTGTAATCTCAACTATTTTCAGAATCAATTGCAAGTTTACAACTCTTGTTCAGTTTTCACTCAATTTTAGTTCAAAATCTCATATTGCAATAATGTTGTTTATGGTTGTTGTTCTAGACTTCTAGGATCACTTAAGCTCCCTATATAGCTTATAAAAGCTATTAGAAACACTAAAATTCAGTCTAGGATCAAAATTCAAAAATACAAAAAAAAAATACAAAAAAATCAGTTAAAATAAAAAATTGCAGGTTGAAGAAAGAAGATGGCTGGAGCATGGTTAATTCTGGATGGCCATGGGTTAGAACTCCATGGGGAGTGTTAGGATTGGTTCTTGGGTTCTGGTTCTTGGAAATTGGTAGGAGTGCAATTTGTAAGCTCAATATTATCATTCTCATTTTCACTATTCATATGCTTAATCCTGCTTAATGTTAGTTTATTTGTGTTTGATTGATGCTTGTTAGAGATAATATGATCTAAAATCTTGTACTTGTGTGGTAATTTACTTAGTTGATCTCATTTTCATTTTCACAGTCAATTTGCTCAATTGAGATTTGTGAGTATATGGTGTTATTATCTGTGTATTTGTTCTTATATAAGTTAAATGCATCATAATATTGCTACTGAATCAGTCTCATGGTTTTGATTAATGCTTTGCTTTGAAAATCATGTTTTCAACATTTTCAAGGGGTGTTTGGTTCAACTGTCATAAATAGGTTCAGGGTAGTTTGAGTTGTTGTTCTAGGTTGCTACACATCTAATTTGGTCTAATAACTGCATTTCAACCTTAAAAACCAGGTCTCTTTGTTAAAAAGTCAAAAATCACTTTAATTCCTTGCATAGTGTTCACTGTTAGTAGTTTTCATTGCATAATTTTTGATTTTGTTCCAAAAGTTGTTAACATAGCTTAATTTAACCTCAATATAACTTAGTATAGCTTAATTAATCATCTAGGGCCTTTTAAATCTCAGTTTAGTCAACATTTGCAAAATCTCAAAAGTCAAAGTTTTCAAGTCTGCAAAAATGGGACAATCTTTGAGGTGATGCACAGGGTTCATTAGAAGTTAGAAATAGATAACTCTGGTTGTTTTGTGTTCTTTGGTTGGTATTGAACCTGAATCAAAAGGAAAATCTGATTTTGAAACTCAATTGCTCATAAAAGATTGGTCTAGAAATTGCCCTGTTGAGTTTTCACTTGCCCTGTACCACCATCTTTTCAGTTTCATCCATTTTTCAGTTGACCATAGCTTGTTCATTTGTGGACCCTACCCTTAGCTTCTTAGCTTTTTGAGAAGCTTACTAGCTTGTCTTGTTAGATCAGTACTTGTTTTGGGTTATAAAGCTCTTGCCCTTAGCTTATTTCACCCCATAAGTCACCCTCACCCAATTCTTTATACTGAGTGGTCAGTATAAGAAGCTAAATCCACAAGCTTCTTAAAAGCTCACCTGTGGGTCCCACAGTGTGAGTTTGGAATTTTTGGAAAGCTCATCCACCCAACTTTGTGGTTCTAGCTTTATTTAGGCTTTTGGCTTATTGGATAAGCTTATAATCAAGCTTGTTATACCCTGCAAAATTTGTTTGGTTCTATGGTGTTGTAGAATTGCTTATTTGCTTGTTTTGGTTTAATTTGTGTAAAATTTTGCTTAATCTTGTTCATTTCCAGTATCCTTTCATTGTTTGCATAGTATTTTCCTTCTGTGTTTACATTTGTGGCTTATTGTGAGCTTAATCTTCATTTAAAAAGCTTAAACTCAATCTGTGGGCAACATAAGCTCCCAAAGTGCTTAATTTTAAGTTTCACAAAAAGTATTTTCACAAAAGTTACTCATTTTCATCATATAATCATCTGTCAAAAAGAAAAATCCAAAAATAATCACTTTTTAAGAAAAGTGATAGCTTCTATTTAACATAATTTAGCTTTTTAATTTTTCTTTTCAAATTTTTATTAAGTACTTACCAGTTTTCTTATTTTTCTTAAATTCCTAGTATCTTAAAGTGTTTGTAGAATTATTTCAGACTTTTCCCTTTTCATTTAGTATTTATTAGAATTAATAATAGTTAAATTAATAATTAGTTTAAACTAGTAAATTAAATAGTTTTGTTAATTTTTTTTAACAGTAGTATCTTTTTATATTTTTCTAAGTTCTACATTATATTTAGCACTTCTAGTAATTTTCCCATAATTTCTAATATTCATTTGGTAATTTCTAGGTTTAATTTTATTTAATTAGTTTTAAATAAAAAACTAAAAAGAAAATAGTTTAAGTATTTAAATTTAATCTCAGATCCATTTTTATAATTTTCCTAGCTTTTACACATTATTTAGATTCTGTAAAAATGGGATTTGTAATTTTCTCTGTTTATTTACTATTATTCTCATTTAAATTAGTTTAAATAGTTTTTAATTAATAATTAAGTAAATAATTAATAAAATAGTGTAATAATAGTTTTTATAAATTTTTTATAATGTTTTAGGATTCCTGTAATGGTTAATTAGATTTATAAAATATTTCATAATTTTCTAAGTCATTTTTAGTATTATTAGTATTTAAATTAGTTAAATTAGTTTAATTAGTATAATTAGTAATTAATTAATATTTAATTCAGAAAAAGACAAAAATATTTATTTTCAATTTTTATATTTCTTTTAAGTCATTTTAGATTTTTAGAAATTAATTTTGCAAATTTTTAGTGTAATTTTGTAACCTTAATCCTTTTTAGATTTGTTATAAATTAGTTTTAATTAACTTTTTAAATAGTTTTAGTGATTAATTAATATTTAAATATTAAAATAATCAAAAAAATAATTTTCTTTTTAATTTAATTTTCTTTTCATTTTAAATTTGGAAAAGTTTCATTTTCACCCCCTGTAGTTTGTAATTGTTCATATTTAACCTTTTTCCATTTACGTAATTAGTCTGTTTGTATTAGGTTTTCCCAAAGCCTAATTCTGTTTCCCTGTAGTGTAGAATTTTGTTAATTATCATTTTCTTAGTTAAACAACACCAAATAATCATTCTTAATCTGGTTACTGTTCCTAATCACTCATTCCCAAAACGTTTTCCAAACACATTTTCAATCTCGTTGGGACTAAACGACCCGTGAGAACACTGTGCTTTCAACGGATCATAAATTGATCTCTCCTCTCTCAGATTTGACTTGTTGACCACACCTGGTTAACTGGTTAGTTTGGGAGGAGTCAAATTTTGGCGCCGCTGCCGGGGAGGTTGTTGCGTGTTTTAAAAACGTTTAGGTTTAGTGGTTTTCAAAACCCTCCTTGTACAAATCACATCACTTTGTAAAAAAAAAAATTTGTAAAAATCTTAATCATATCAGAAAACAGTCATTAACACTTTTCCTAAAGTGTTAACAACACCAAAAAAATCATAAACAACAAAACAAATCGTGAAGTTAAATTACTTCGATTCTTTAAGATTACAACCTATACAGGTGGAATACGGAGGTTCTGACATTAAATTGCGAACCGAAGAGAGATCCATTCTTCTCTCCTGCCACCCTGCGAGTAGTCTTAAAGGAACGATTTCGGTTAACGAATCGATTCCAAAAATAATTTCCAAGTTTTTTTTCACACATACCCAAAAAGTCAAAAACATTTGTTTTATTGTTAAATAATTACGTAAAATATTACCACTGCAAATCAAGGCATAATACAACCCAACTGGGTGTATGACCATTAATAAGTTCCCAAACTAAAGATTAAAACTTGCCATTGTACTCTTGTGATTGGTGTACCTTTTTCAAAGAAGCCAGTCACACTGTGGTTATTGGTTTAAGTTCACTGTTGTTTTGCCTCGGTCTTGTTTTACGTGTGAATATTTTTAGTGCATGCGCACTCGTTCCCAGTCAAGAAGAAATCGTCAAAGGAGCATAGCTGAATTGCTTGCTATTGAAGAAATATCCGTTAAAATGCCTGACGATGACCCACCACCACCTCCACCCCCTCCCAATTCTGAAATTGGGGATGCAGCTCCTGATCTCCGAACGATGGAGGAGCTATGTCAGCCTACTATGCAGGGGAGGGGAGGACCCATTGCACCACTCACTATCAGTTCCACGGATTTTGGACTCAAGCACCACATGATCCAGCAAGTCCAGAATTCGTGTCAGTTCCACGGTTTACCGGGTGACGATGCAAATAAGCATCTCGATAAATTTTTGACCGTCACCCAGAGTATGAAGCAGAATGGTGTCACCGATGACGGCCTTCGCTTATACCTCTTTCCATATTCTCTCACTCATCATGCTACTGCCTGGTTTGATCGTCTCCCGAAGAATTCGATCCACACTTTTGATGAAATGGTTACCAAATTTTTAGCAAAATACTTTCCACCATCCATGGTAACTAAGTTGAGAAATGATATTAGCAACTTCCGACAGCTTCCCGATGAGTCCTTATTTGAGGCATGGGAACGCTATAAGCTTGCAATTGATCGATGTCCCAATCATAACATGCTTCTAGTCACCATCATAGATACTTTCTACAATGGTTTGACTCTCCGTCATCGTGACATGATCAATGCTGCTGCTGGAGGGACCTTTATGAAAAGGACCCCCGAGGAGTGCTACGATCTCATTGAGAACATGACTGCCCACCACAATTTCTGGGATTCCTCAGCTGAGAGGAATGATTCATGTAAATTTGTCACTCCAGCCTCCTCTAAAATAGCTGGTCTCACTAAAAAGATGGATGATTTGTCCACTGCTGTGTTGAGAATGCATCAATCTAATCAGAACATCAATCATCAAGTCAGAGCTGTCAGTCACAGTTGTAAAACATGTGGTGGTCCACATCCTTATACTGAGTGCCCAGCCACCGGTGGCTTCGCCCACGAGAACGTATATGCTGCTCAAGGTTCCTACAATGCAGGGGGTAACTCTTACCAACCACAGGGGGAACGTAATCTTTTAAGCTATCGTTCCAACAATTTTCTCGGACCACCCGGATTTAATCAGTCTCAAAACCAGAATGCTCAAAACCAGAACCAGAATTTTCATCAAAACCAAAATCGAATGAACCAAGGTTTTAACAACCAAGGGAATTTCAATTCCGGTCATAACCAGGGCTTTCAAAACCAAGGAAATTTTCAAAGAAATCAAGGTCATGGTAATCAGGGTAATAATCTTCATAATCAGGGTAATTTTCAGGGAAACAATTTTCAGGGTAATAATAACCAACATCATGGGAATTTTCAAAACAATCGGCCTCAAAATGTTCCTAACAATCAAACTCAAGCCATTGTTCCAACTGGGCCTTCATCTGATGAGTTGCTTAAGCAATTCATGAAGTCCCAAGAAGAAATGAACAAGTTGTTGGTCAATCAGATCTCCGAACTCAAGAAGTCTTTAAATGATCGACCCTCGGGCTCAGGAACACTTCCGAGCAACACGATCGCTAACCCGAGGGGCGATGTTAAGGCGATCACCACCCGCAGTGGAGTTTCATACAAAGGACCCACGGCTCCCGCTACCTCTTCTTCTCAAGTAGCGGAACGTGAACCTGAGGTTACCACGGACACGGTACTTCCTACTAATAACGGAGATACCGATGACGTCCACCCTCAAGTTGTCCCGGTCCCGAAACCCAAATCCAAACCTGGAGTTGTTTTTGAACCTCCAGTTGATCCCGTTGAAAAACAAAATCTCAAACCCTCGATTCCTTATCCATCACGTTTACAAGATCAAAAGCTCCGCGAGAAAGCTAGTCACCAACTGGACAAATTTTTCCAAATTTTTAAAGAATTACATTTTGACATTAGCTTCGCGGATGCTCTTCTTCTGATGCCCAAGTTTGCATCTACGATCAAAAATCTGTTAAATAACAAGGAAAAACTCTTCGAGATGGCAAAAACTCCATTAAACGAGAACTGCTCTGCAGTATTGTTGAAACAGCTTCCCGAAAAGCTGGGAGATCCCGGGAAATTCCTCATTCCATGCATTTTCCCGGGAATGGTTGAATGCTATGCCTTGGCCGATCTTGGTGCAAGCATCAACCTAATGCCTCACTCGGTCTGGAAGAAACTTTCTCTTCCGGCACTCACTCCTACCTGCATGACTCTCGAGCTTGCAGATCGCTCTATATCTCGTCCCCTCGGTATTGCTGAGGACGTATTCGTGAATGTAGGAAAGTTCAATTTTCCGGCAGATTTCGTGATTGTTGACTTCGATGCAGACCCGAGAGTTCCTCTCATTTTAGGGAGGGGATTCCTAAGAACGGGTCGTGCTCTGATCGATGTCTTTGATGAAGAGATCACTCTGCGTGTTGGTAATGAAGCCATCACATTCAACCTTGATCAAACCTCGAGATACTCTTCCAACTATGACTCCGCAGAAATTAACAGAATCGATGTCATCGATATTGCTTCGGAGGAGTATTCTCAGGAATTTCTTGGTTTCACCAATAATTCTTCGAGTGGCAATCCCACTCCTTCTTCTCAACCTATCATTCATAATTCTTTTCCTTCCCTAACTCCGTTTGAGGGAAGTGACTTCATCTTGGAGGAAATAGAGGCCTTTCTCAAGAATGATTCAATTCCCGAGGGAATTGATAATCAAGAGATTGACCCGGACAGGGATATACTTCTCCTTGAGAAGTTATTGAATGAAGATCCCTCCCACCCTCCCGTTCTTCCACAACAACTTCATAACGAGGAAATCAAGTCTGTTGAGAAAACCACTGATTTTCCTGAGGTTGAACTTAAGGACTTACCACCTCATCTTGAGTATGCATTTCTAGAGGGTGATGATAAATTACCCGTCATTATTGCTAAAGACTTAAAAGTTGAGGAGAAAGCTGCTCTCATAAAGGTTCTAAAGTCACACAAGCAAGCAATTGCTTGGAAACTCTCCGGTATAAAGGGTATTAATCCTGAATTCTATACCCACAAAATCTTAATGGAGGATGACTTCAAACCAGCAGTTCAACAACAGAGACGGGTTAATCCTAAAATTCACGAGGTTATCAAACAAGAGGTTATCAAACTTCTTGATGCCGGGTTGATTTACCCTATCTCTGACAGTCCTTGGGTTAGCCCCATTCATTGCGTTCCTAAAAAGGGTGGCATTACTGTTGTCACAAATGAAGAAAACGAGTTGATTCCAACTCGATTGGTTACGGGATGGAGAGTATGCATTGACTATCGCAAGTTAAATGACGCCACCTGTAAAGACCATTTTCCTCTACCCTTCATGGACCAGATGCTCGAGAGATTAGCAGGAAACGAGTACTATTGTTTCCTTGACGGTTTCTCGGGTTACTTCCAGATTCCCATTGATCCGAAGGACCAAGAAAAGACTACCAACCTGATGGATTCATATGAAGCTTTAAGATGCATATATGACATGGTTTAAAGTTGCTTAAATTTTCAAGTGAATCTTATAACATACAGATATGTTCATAATAATTGAAGTCAACTGATCATCTGTTATCAATCATAAAATATAATTCATGTCTAACTAATCTATGGAGAAACGGACATCGATAAAATACTATCGTCACTCTCATTTGTTAATATACTCTCCCTTTGACGTTTTCAATTGAGCATATATATACCTTTTATAAGGTCTGTGTTTGAAATATTAAAGTGTGCATAAACTCTATACACCAAAGTGGTTGAGGTAATAATTATTAAGCGATTATCATACAGTACAACAACTTAAGTATTGTTTTAGCTCAATCTCTTAAATATAATACTTAGAGCTATGTTTAGTATTATTGTTATTTCTTTCAGTCTTTCAAAACTATAAACGTACTACAAGCAGCAAGTTATACCATTTTCCTACGCTAATTGTCACATATATATTATGTAATTTGGACTTCTCCGCTGCCCTATTTGTGATGATGGAATAGAATCGGAAGAACACATCTTTGTCATGTGCAATGTGGCTCGTGAAGCATGGTAGAATATATTTGTGGTGGAAGATTGATAATACATCTATTAACAATCTAGACGATGCTATCAACCTAGCGGATCGAATGTCACTTCCAACCAAGCTCTTAAAGGCATTTGATGTGGTGGTGCAAACCACCCTATGGGTCCTTTGGAAGTTTAGGAATAACGTTGTCTTCTCCTCCAAGCGACCAAGAAAAGAGCTTATATTCAATGACATTAAGCTCTACTCATTTGTTTGGATTTCTAATAGACTTAAGAAAGCTTCTATATATGAAGTGGCCGGATAGTATGGTTTGATAATCCTTGTAATGCTCTTTCATCCTCCTTGTAATTTGTTTCTAGCTTCTTGCTAATTCTATAAAATTTGCCGTTCAAAAAAAATTATGAAATTCACTTTTACATAATAGTGCTTTGTGTTTATAGATTAGATCGTTAAGTTAATTGATTTTATATATAAGTCCCATTATTCTGATCACATGTCATACCCAGTATTTTATACTTAACTAATTAAATAATCTTATACAGAGTAGTAAAGAATGTTTAAAGCAATGTCGTTATTAATAACCTTTCTTTAAGTAGAAACTTTTTTTTCCCTCTACAGTACTATTCTGCACGTTCCATTGATTTTAATCAGTATAGGAATAATATAGATTTAAACAATCTTTCGGTGGTCAATTTGAATTGGCTGCTTTTTGCTTCACCTTATTATAATCTAACCAGAATCAACTTATTTCATGATATTTGAAAGCATGAAATTACATTTCTACTGAGTTCATGCATTCATTTATCATGTAAAACGTGTAGGAAAATTTATAGAAACTTCAGAACTACCTTTAAAATCATCAAACAACTTACCAATTTTCTTACGAGTATAAATATTGATTAAATAGAAAAAATGATGCTACTGGACCAACAAGTAATAAGTTGGTATAGAAAAAGAAAACTGATTTTGCTTTAAGAGTTAAAATGACCTCGAACTAGAATTAACCTTGACTCAAAGGTAATTGACATGGAATCTGTTCGTTGTCCGATATGTAATGATGGTATTGAATACGGCGACCATCATTATGTTGAGTGTAGTCTAGCAAAAAAATTTTGGAATGATATTTGCAACTGGTGGAACGTCAACATCTCCATCTCGAGCTTCCCGGATAGAACTATATGTCCAAAGCTTTCGAATTTATTGATACAATTTTTCAAACATCTTTATTGTTATGTTGAGTGTAGTCTAGCAATTTGGAATGATATTTTCAACTGGTGGAATATCTCGAGCTTCCCTGATAGAACTAATTCCAAAGCTTTCGAATTTTTTTGATGTAATTTTTCAAACATCTTTGTTGCTGCTTTGGAGATTTAGGAATGAAATAGTGTTCGCGGATGAAAGACCAAACACGAATCTTATCCTCAGTGACATCAAACTCCTTATCTTTTTTTACTTATAGAGCTTAAGTTATGTAATTATTTATTGGGGCAAATTTGAGAGTGGCCCAGTCGCTCAGAGTGGTGGGTTTTTTTGGACCTAAGTAGCTTGGTTTCTTGAAATGGCCCGAGCGACTAGCGAAGTTAACCAAAATGCGACATGTGGCACCACAAAAGTAGTGCCTAATCATTATGTAGTAGGGCTCCTTTTGAGCTACTTATCACTAGCGACTTTTAAAAGTCTGAGCGACTTCTAATAAAATTATTTTAATCTTTTTTCCCCTTTCCAACACTTCCCATCACCACCACCCTCTACCACCACACNTTTTCTTGATTTTTCGATTTTTTTTTTTTTTTTTTTTTTTTTTTTTTTTTTTTTTTTTTTTTTTTTTTACTTATAGAGCTTAAGTTATGTAATTCTTTATTTCCCACTTTGTAACTCCGTGTAAGCTAGCTTCTAGTTAGGTCAGATTTCTAAAACAAGTTGCGGTTGGGAAAACATATTTTACTGAATTGGGCTATTATATTGAACTCTGAAGCTCCACACATTTGCGACAATGAGTTGGATACCACTTATTCACAAATATGTGAAGGTTTTCTTTCTACCTGCTTCCTTGCAGCTACATCTGAGTATATTATTAACTTTTTATGGTTGACTTCCATTATACCCTCAAGGGCTATAAATACCCTTTCTCCAGGCTATATCTCTCACCATCTCATTCACTAAATACATTACTTAAAACATCACTCATTCTTTTGTAGTAATGGAGGGTTCTTCCCTAACCAAAACAGTAGTCATGCTAGTGCTCCTGCTAGCCACATTGACCACATTGGCACTAGGCCAAAGCATTCGTGGTGGTGGTGGAGGTACTCGTGTTGGCTTCTATAGGTCCACCTGCCGTAACGTTGAGTCAATAGTCCAATCCGCTGTTCGGACTGCTGTCCAAGCCAACCCCACAATAGCACCCGGTTTGCTAAGGATGTTCTTCCATGACTGTTTTGTAAATGGTTGTGATGCATCCATACTTATTAATGGTGCAGCGACTGAAAAGTCTGCCCCACCCAATGGGTTCTTACGAGGCTTTGAAGTTATTGATTCTGCAAAATCTCAGCTTGAAACAACATGCCCAGGAGTAGTCTCTTGTGCTGATATTGTTGCCCTTGCAGCTCGTGATTCAGTAGTCCTGGTATTTATGTTTCTTTATCACTCACTCCTTGTCTTTGTACTCGATGAATGTTCTTTGGTAGATTTTTAACTATAATCTTGTATCTTTTTCCTATAACATCTTGCAGGCTGGTGGACGTAGTTGGCCTGTGCCTTTAGGACGTAGAGATGGATTGGTATCGAGAGCATCTGATACTGCAAACTTGCCTGCATTCAATGACCCTATGACTGTCCAAATTCAAAAGTTTGCTGATAAAGGCCTAAATATTCAAGATCTTGTTATCCTTGTTGGTAAGTAGATCATAAAATTGTATATTGGCTCAAAGCCTATTCTTAAAAAAAAAAAAAAAAAAAAAAAAAAAAAAAAAAAAAAAAAAAAAAAAAAAAAAAAAAAAAAAAAAAAAAAAAAAAAAAAAAAAAAAAAAAAAAAACAACAACAACAACAACAACAACATATATGTTTAACTATGTTTATTTTTGGTTTACCAGGTGGACACACAATTGGAACAGCAGCTTGCGCGTTATTCAGCTATAGACTTTATAACTTCAGCAACACTAATGCCCCTGACCCGGATATCAATCAAGCATTTCTACCACAACTCCGAGCACTTTGCCCCAATGGTGGTAATGGTTTAAGGCGTGTGGCTCTTGATACCGGTAGTGTTAACAGCTTTGGCAACTCCTTCTATGAAGAACTTGAGGAATGGGCGGGGAGTAATTGAATCCGATGCCAAGCTTTGGAGTGACCGGAGGACTCAGAGGTTAGTTCAAGGGTTTTTGGGAGGAAGATCAGGATCAAGATTCAACGCGGAATTTGGAAGAGCGATGGTGAAAATGGGTAACATCGGGGTGAAGACAGGGACACAAGGAGAAATTCGTAGAGTTTGTACTGCTACCAATTGAAATGGATATAAGTCAACTCCATTTATGTGTGTTTAATAGCAAGAAGTTGTATTAAATCTTTGAACAATTTCATTTTCCTCGATATATAATAAGATCAAACATTGAATAAAGAGATTTCATCATCATCATCATCATCATCATCATCATCATTATTATTATTATTATTATTATTATTATTATTATTATTATTAGAAACTCATAAGATTTACAAGAAGTTAGTGGGAAGCCGATATACTAATTGGGCCCTCACTCCTCTAGCTATAGAAAAGCTAATCCTACTAAAAATTATTATTATTATTATTATTATTATTATTATTATTATTATTATTATTATTATTATTATTATTATTATTTTGGCAGACGTGTAGCAAGTTTATACTGTAGTTCTTAAACTTATAATGCCCATGAATATATGTTGAATGTGCTTTGTTGGTACTGCGGTTTATATGTAGTTGTTGTTTGCTCATATGGCTGCAAGTCATCACCCGTTATTTCTGTTGACTGGCCGGCCACTCCTTTCCTCTCTCTTTCTGCCGTCAAAAACCTTGTTGCTAAATTGTATTTATCAAAATCTGAATTGCAAAAAGCAACTAGATAGACGAAAATTTTGTTTTTTTTGGTAAATGGTGAAGAATCTATTGCCACTCACTTTATAGAACTGTGTTACTAGGTTGATCAGCCGAAATTGGACAAAGCCAAGCCCCATATTGAGCAACAAACTAAAAAATTAAGCAACATACACTCAGTTATACTAATACATTCTCAAACTGGAATCAAGTTAACATCAACCCCAAATTCAGCCAAGCATATCCAACCATAAAGCACATATAGCAGATTACAAAATTATCCAACACCGATGGCTTCCCCTCTCTGATAAAGTATATACTATGGCCATTACTTCAATCATATCAGAAGACCACTACTATGCCATTATTTCGTCATTACTTGTAAAAATTTGCAGGCTTGACAAATTTACATGACATTTACTACATGCCAGCCTTTTTGATCCATTTCTGAGCATCACCAGAATATTTATATACGAATTCAAGCAAAGATTACTCCAATGTTTAATGTTAGATAGATCCATGATGTTCACGCAGAACCCTTGTTGGTCCGCCACTGTGCACAGTCACTACACCAATTTTGGAATTCTCGCAACGTACACCTTTAGCGACTATGTGATGTAGTCGCTATAGGTCCACTACACGACAAACAAAAACCACTTTCTTGCCTGTTGATACAAAAGTTGGGCGTTCCTTGTCTTGAGTACCAATTCGGTTGTAATACTTGAGACCTGCGTACTAAAAAAACAAAAAGACACCGTTAGGCTTATCGTGGGATTGTTTCCCACGATTATCCTCCGGCGTGAGAGTAAGTAATCGGTTTTAGGGTTTTGTAGAAGAGTTAGGGTTGTGATATCGTACCTTTAATGAGAGCTGTGGTGCCCTATATATATACATAGGAAACCTTGTTGGTTTCGTGTTCCTCACTCTTCGGCGTGTCCGCCTAAATCGGTTATTTGATATATATCCCATAAATAAGGGATATCCTATATCAAAACCATAAATAACTTTGGGTTAGGGCCTTCGTAAGCCCAAACCGTCACCATAGTAGTCCACACATGGTGGGCTTAAGTACTAGTGACGTTTAATAGTCGGGTTCGTGACCCGAATGTAGACTATACGTCATCATGTCCCCCCAGTCTAGTATGCGCATGCTGAAACCGCGGATGCTAGACTATTACTCATAGCGAAAAATGCGCCCGCATACGTGGCAGATAAGTTCAAACGTTTCCCGCCCAAAGGGATATACCATGAATCTAGTCCTAATAAGTCCAAAAAATCTACCTCGAAAAATGTGGGAAAGTGCAAAAGGTGCTGTACCCTTTGAGTTCTCAGCCACATGATGAAGGTTAGTGGAGTCCACGTGTCAAGCATCTACGGAGGGGGTAATTCTATATAAACCACCGCCTCCCTGTCACTGTGATTATCACAGTAAAATCTCTCATTTCCACCATTGTCAAACCTTTAAATTTATTCAAGAAACCAAGCGTTTGTTAAGGTAATAGCGCGTGCGCATATCCAACCTTAAAAAAATAAGAATGGATTTACAATTGTCTGACTTTGTCTCCGATATAACCGAGGATGAGCTACGTCAGTTCGCCTCGGATTATTATATCTCTCACGCATTGCACCCGGTAGTACCGGTGGCAAACATGTCCATAGCTGACTTCCCTGAGGGTAAGGTGGGGGTATACGCGCGCTTTTTTAAGTTCGCGAATCAGCGCGTGCCCCTGTCCTTATTCTTGTGTGATGTTCTTAATTATTATAGCCTCCATATATCTCAGCTGCATTNCGATATAACCGAGGATGAGCTACGTCAGTTCGCCTCGGATTATTATATCTCTCACGCATTGCACCCGGTAGTACCGGTGGCAAACATGTCCATAGCTGACTTCCCTGAGGGTAAGGTGGGGGTATACGCGCGCTTTTTTAAGTTCGCGAATCAGCGCGTGCCCCTGTCCTTATTCTTGTGTGATGTTCTTAATTATTATAGCCTCCATATATCTCAGCTGCATTGTATAGGCGCAGCTAAGATAACCAATTTTGAGGTAAATTGCCGCCTGTTGGCAATTAATCCAACGGTTCACCTTTTTCGCGCGTTTTACCACTCAACGTGGTCAAACGGGTGGGTTTCCTTTGCCAAACGCGCGGGGCGTTTGCAGTGTTATACCGAGAAATTGGACGCGCTCAGGAGTTGACGTGAATATTTCTTCTGGGTAGACGACGCGTTTTTCCCTTGGGATTTTGCTTTTTATACCCAAGGGACGCTGCCAAAGGATGAGCGCCTAGCCCCCGTAACGTATAATGTAGAGGACGCGGATACTATAAATGCCAACCGTATCCCTATCCGTGTGTATCCGGAAGAGTTCCTGGTGCATATGGGCATCAGTCGTAACTACTTCCAACCGGAGACGGAAGTGCCAACATTCTTGAATGAGTATACTTGTCCTTCATTCTTCTCTTCTTTGTAGTGTAAGCGCTCTCTTCCCTCTGTAAGTTATGTAACTTGTTTGCTGTTTGTTTGTTTGTTGCGCAGAGATGGATTTGTTCAGTGTTGTGCAGCTGGAGAAGCCTAAGCTGGTGACAGTGGGAGTGCGCCCACTGAGAGAATGTGAGACGCCAATCCTGGCAGCTACCGTTGGGCGCACTATGGAGATTGCACACCAGGAGCCTGAGGATTCTCCTTCCGTGGCGTTACAAGTCACGCCGGTGCAGAGTGTTCCCCATACTATGGAACATTCTCCAGAAGCAACTGAGTCACACCATGATTCGTCAAACAGTGTGCAGATTCTGGAGCCAAAGGAGATTGGCCAAGGTGCGAAGCGCAAGAGAGCGTCTTCTGGTGGTTATGGCGCAAGTTCCTCTAGGAGGAAACGCCATCTTGTCACTGCTGATCCTTCGGAGGAAGATGTGTCCGCCAATGATGCGGAGAAAGATGCTTCCCAGTCTCCTCCCCCCATGTAAGTAACATAATTTGCGTGTACTTAGAACTTGATTTTTTTCTCTATCCATATACTGTATTGATGCTATAAAGTAACATCTATCCTTTTTGGACGCGCAGTGTGGATCAAACTAAGGCAACTGAGGATGCTATCTTTGTTGAGGAACCTGCGCAGAAGAGTGCAGAGGCGGAGCCCAAGGCGCTAGAGCAGCTGATAAGGGAGTTAGAGCTGGCTGCTGCGCACCAAGCCACGCTGATAGCTCAGGTAAAAACGAGCTATTCTGGTGAGAGTAGCCATTCTACACAGAAGGATGAACAGGTCTCCTTACTGAAGGCGCAGTTGGCCAGCGCCCAAGCTGAGTTGGAGCGCTTGGATGCGTATGCGCGGAAGCTAGCTGATGAGAAGATGCGGCTCTATGCGCAAGTGAGCCAAGAAAACTCTGCCTTCGAGCAATAAAAGGCCACTTGTCTTTGGGCAATGAAGTACATGGAGCAAAATAAGTCCAAGCACTTCTCTCAGCTAGACGAATTCTGAAAGACTGTGGAGACTGCGCTGGAGAAGCAAGAGGAAAAGCTGCGCAAGTTGGGTATAGAGTACGATGAGGAGTTGTACCCTCATTTAGTGTCTTCCATTGCCGAGTGCAGGTAGTGCCTGATTCCCTATCTTCTTTTAATTCAATGTTTGTGAACTTGTAATCTTAAGTTGTTGTATTTGTAGGTGGCTAATCAGTCATGGCTTTCGCCTGGCTGCGCTGAGCACGTTGGAGTCCCAGGATGTTGTGGGAGCGTTTGGGAAGGTTGTCTAGTGCGCCTTAGCACGTGGCGAGGCGTTGGCTGTAGAGAAGCTTGATGAGGGTAAACTGTTGACAGTGCCCGTCTCTGAGGTGCCTGGTTACAAGGCTGACACCTACGCGGAGCTTGTTGCTGCAATGGAGGAAATGAAGCTGGTTGAGCTACCTCACATTGCACGACTGGAGCTTGGCCAGGATTATCCGATCAGCGTCATCATGCAGGGGTTAAACTTGGCGAAGCATCTGGTGGAAGGCGCAGAGGCACAACCAGATTATTATTTGAAGCCTGATGTGTCGCAACTGCAGGTGCCTGTGTTTGCTCGGCCTCGTGACATTCTGAACCCGTTTTCCATTGAGAGGGAGATCCCGCTGCAAGAGTCCTTTGATGCCCATGCTTCTAGACTTGCCAAGAAGAAGGGGATGAAGGGTAAGGCCATCCTTTGTGGTCTTGGCGCAGCCCACCTTCCATGTTCCGACGGGGAGCCTGTTAGTGTCCCCACTGTTGGACCCAAGGATGCTGAGTTGTTGAAAATGCTTGGAGAGGCTGGCAACATTTCGCGCCAAGTTATCAGTTCAGGGCTCAAACGTACTCGTAGTATTTAGGTTTTTTGCCCTTGTATATTTTTGGAGTAGATCAGTATTTTTGTAGCACTTTATGCATATTGAATCTATATGAACTCGTAGTCCTTTATAGTTTGTACATATTTTGTAGTTTATGACATTTGTACTTAGCTATATATCTTTGCGTTAAGATGTCAAGGAGTCAAAAACATACTTAAAAGAAAATCATAATCGTGTATGAAGTTCATAAATTAAAGATCATAGTCGTGTATGAAATTTTACAAGTGTTGGCATGCAGCATACTGCAAATACCATATTAAGGGGTCAAGGGTCTTGGCTCATAAGTTGTTAAACGTGCACAGTGTGCAATATTGCACATCCGTCGTGGGGTGCACAATGAACTTACGCCAACGTCTTGAGCGTAAGGTGTTTAACAAGGATGCGTGATCCAATGTTGATGGGTTTGCAACCCTCTTACACAACGAGTTATTTAGTAGGTTTACTCATCCTTTTACCATCGTGGGTATTTATAAGCGCATGCACGCCATGTAGGCAAAAGATAATATAATGACAATATGAAAGACATAAGTAATATGTAAATAACAAAGTAAAGTGTGTCGCGGAGTTAGCTAGAAACCGGGACATTAAATTAATACTTGCAAGTTTTTGTAAATAAGAAAGAGAAAATTTTGCCAAAATGAAACAAAATTTAAATACATGGATATTTATTGGGCACGTACTAAAGTGCGAGGGTGTCCGTGTGTTGGGCCGTAGCCTTTTCTAAAGATAGCATCTCTTGAGATTGCAAATGTTCCATGTGCGTTGTAGCTCTTGGCCATCTTTGTCACGCAGCCTGTACGCGCCTTTCCCTAGTGCTTCAATGACCTCATAGATTCCTTCCCACTTTGGTCCAAGCTTCCCTGTGTCTTCTGCGTGACTTGCATCGTTTGCACGGTATACAAAGTCGCCTGGTCTGAATGAAGTGCTTCGTATTTTAGCATCGTAGTATCCCTTCATCTTTGACTTGGCTTTTGCCTCACGTATAGCTGCGCGTTCGCGCCTTTCTTCCAATAGGTCCAGGTCGATACGCCTTTCATCATCATTGGTTGCCACATTTACTTCCGCAGTACGAATAGTTGGCATCCCAATCTCGGCTGGTATAACAGCTTCTGTCCCATAGACAAGAGAAAAGGGGGTGTCTCCATTGCTAATTTTGATTGTTGTGCGGTGTGCCCACAATACATGCGACAATTCATCCACCCATCTTCCTTTGTGGATATCTAGACGCGCTTTAATTCCTGCCCCCAGGCTACGGTTTGCGCGTTCAACCAGCCTATTGGTTTGTTACTGACGCGAAGTGTTGTGTTATGTTTAGCTGTGCGCACCAGTCTTTGAATGGGTTATCACGGAATTGTTTTCCGTTGTCTGAGATGATCTCCCTAGGTAATCCAAAGCGGCATACTATGTTGTCCCAAACGAATCGTTTTACTTGATTACCTGTTATTGTTGTTACTGCTTTTGCGTCAATTCACTTAGTGAAGTAATCTATTGCCACAATAAGGAATTTCAATCCTCCTGCTGCAAAAGGAAAGGGACCAGCGATGTCGATACCCCACTTGTAGAATGACCATGGCTAAGTAATGGGTGTTAGCTCTTGCTGTGGTCGGCGTGGGATAGGCCTGTGTAGTCTCTACACTTCCTTATCATCTCATGCGCATCACGGTGCATAGTGGGCCAGTAGTATCCTGACCGCAAGGCTCGTGCTACAATGGACCGTGGTCCTGCGTGCATACTACATGAACCAGTGTGGATCTTTTGGAGTACGTAATCTGCTTGAAGGGGTCCAACGCACCTAAGCCATGGTTGCAAGAATCAGCGCCTGTATAAGACGCCATCTCTAAGTTCGAATCGCTGCGCTGTGCGTCGTATCCGTCGAGCCTCCTTCTGCTCTTGTGGCAGTATGCCTTTACTTATGAATTCGATGATAGGTGTCATCCACGTAGGTCCTTGCTCCTCTATCACCGTAGATACTTCCATCTCTGAGATGGATTTGTCTTTGAGAATCTCCACCAATAC
>LBNU01006376.1:48412-62725 GCA_014162995.1 Artemisia annua | reverse complement strand
GTGTTACATTCTCCAGGTGGCACAGCGTTATTGTAGAGGGTGACAATGCCGCCTTCTACTGGGAATTTAAGCATCCCATGTGCTGTGGATGGTACCGCGCGCATGGCTGATATTCCCGATCTTCCAATAATGCCATTGTATGGCGAAGGAGACCTAATCACCATAAAGTTTATCCAAGCTGTCGTGGAGTGTTCCTTATTACCAACAGCGACTAGCAGTCGCAGCTGCCCCATGGGCCATATCTTTTCTCTTGTAAAGCCCGTTAATGACGTCGCGGCCGGGATTAACTGACTTTGTATCTCATGTCGTAACCTCTTGAAACAATTTTCATACATTATATCTGCGGACCGCCCTCCATCAACATACATGCGGTGGATATCGTGACCCCCCGCGCTTATCTTGATGGTGAGTGGTTCCGCCAATGCGTTGTCCGCAGTCAAGGTGAGGAAAGAGATTTCGCTTTCGGAAGAAAATCTTTGGCTGACCTTTTGCCTAACCTTTCGCTGGCATGATTGTATCATGTAGATGGTGTCAGCCTTATCTTTAGGTGCTTCCTTCTTGGCCACGGTCTTTTGTATGTCTTTCCCATCCTTGATGTTCTTAACTAAGTGGTCCATCCTGCCTTCCTTTACCAACTTATCAATTAGTTGGCGCAATTGGACGCACTCATTGATTGTGTGGCCCTTCTGTCCGTGATATTCACAGTACCCGTTTCCTGAGCGCTGCGCTTCTGGGGTGCGCATTGGTGGGGGTTTAAGGAAGTTTGCGCCTTCTGTTGCGAATATCTCTCTTGGAGTTTTTGTTAATGGGGTATACTTGTCGTTCCCCCGTCCGCCTCCTTCACTGCTTTAGTTTTTATTACGGTTGCTGCTCTAGTCATTAGATTGTCTCCTGGACTATTCTTGTGACCTGTAGTTTGAGTAGCCTTTTTTGCTATCTGCGGCGGTAGCTTCTCCTTGGATGAAGGACCTCGTGCGCTTCATGAGTTCATCAAAGGTTTGGGGAACCTTATCGTTTAACTTCTTAATCAGCTCTGGGTTATTGATTCCGTTCATAAACCCTGAGATTTTTAGTATCTCTGGACATGCCTTGACATGTATGCATTCGTCCTTGTAGCGCTCCATGTAAGCGCTTGTGGATTCCCCTTGACGCTGTTTTACCCTAGCGAGTTCAGCAGGGTTCTTGGCGCACTTCTTTCTCTGAGTAAAGTTCAAACGAAACGCCTTCCGCAACTCTTCAAAACCATCAATGCTTTTACGTGGAAGCTTACAGAACCAGTTCCCCGCATTCCCTACTAATGTAGAGTTAAACATATGACACCACACAGGTTGTGGCCAATTTTTGATTGTAGATGCTGACTTGAAAATTTTTAGGTGGTCATCAGGATCACCTGTCCCATCATAGGTTTTAACATTAGCGGGCATACGCCTTCTCTTGTTTTCTGAGAAATTACTGATGCGTTTCGTGAACGCATCGACCTTTTGGCGGCGCCAGGGACGAGACATGTCTTCATCTTCTTGGTTGCGGTATCTTCCTCTTGATTTCCAATGTCCAGTTTCTTCGTCCTCGCTGTCCGAGGAGTCACTTGAGGATGGACTTATACTCTTTCGGCTTTTTTGCCTACTATTGTCGGAATCCGAGCTTGATCTTCTGCGGCGTTTGCGCCGACTGTCATCAGAACCTGAGCTCGAAGGGCTTTCACTTGGGGAGTACCTTCGCCCAAGTCTGTCATGGACTCTGCGCCTACCTAGCCTAGCGTGGATATTGGTACGCCAGTTTTCGTGCTCCTCCAGATACTGTGAGTCAGTTTCTTCATCATTCACCATTTTGCTTCCGATCCTGGTGAATACCGGGTGTTGGCGGCTACTCCTCTCGCGCCTCTTCTTTCGGTGGCGCGGTGGAGATGCTTCATCATCAGGGTCGAAGTTAAGTCGGAATTGTATGCTCTGGTTTGACCTCTTTTTTGCTTCCTTCTTCATGAGAGCAGCCAGGGCTTCATAGTTTTGGGACACGAAATCGCTTGGCGCTATTTCCGGCGCGACTCCAGTAAGTGCGCGGATGTCTGTCTCCACGTCGGGATTCCTGTTCCGAATAGGCGCATCTGGCGGTTCGGTAGGGTTTACTTCTAGCATGGTGAAGGGAGTGCGCTGTAGATCTTCCACGCCAGTACTTGTTGTAGCAGCGTGGATTGCTCCCGCGTGGGGTTCTAGGCGCACTGGTTGTTCTAGATCTGAGTCTGATCTTTGATTCCTAGGCGCACTGGTTGTCCCAGTGGCCTGTTTAGGAGCTGTATCGCTTGGCTGCTTTTTCCCATGTAAGCTGCCATGTGTTTTCTTCGCTTGCAGAGTCCGCTGATTTAAATTTCCAGAATTTGTCATTCTAGTAGTTAGCAGAATTCTTAGTGTATGGTCCCACGGATGGCGCCACTTGTTGATACAAAAGTTGGGCGTTCCTTGTCTTGAGTACCAATTCTGTTGTAATACTTGAGACCTGCGTACTAAGAAAACAAAAAGACACCGTTAGGCTTATCGTGGGATTGTTTCCCACGATTATCCTCCGGCGTGAGAGTAAGTAATCGGTTTTATGGTTTTGTAAAAGAGTTAGGGTTGTGATATCGTACATTTAATGAGAGCTGTGGTGCCCTATATATATACATACGAAACCTTGTTGGTTTCGTGTTCCTCACTCTTCGGCGTGTCCGCCTAAATCGGTTATTTGATATATATCCCATAAATAAGGGATATCCTAAATCAAAACCATAAATAACTTTGGGTTAGGGCCTTCATAAGCCCAAACCGTCACCATAGTAGTCCACACATGGTGGACTTAAGTACTAGTGACGTTTAATAGTCGGGTTCGTGACACGAATGTAGATTATACGTCATCATTGCCCCATCTTTGACCAAAACTTTTAACGGCTACACCTTTTACCTATAGCGACTACATGTAGTCGCTAAAGGTGAGCTAGACGACAAAACAAGAGTAAATAAAATGTCTAAATTTGACAATAACTTCTAGCAAATGTAGAATGGTAGGTTGAGAATGATTTGATTTCATTGATAATGTGATTACGTGCTAAAAATATATAGGACAATGCAGAACATTCTAGACATGGGCTTGAGCCCGTTACGACATAACAAGATTATACGGGCTAACACTCCCCCGCAGTCTGAGCGGCGAAATCGCGAAAGCTTGGTCCGGAGATTAAAATCTAATAAACAATAAATTAAAGCAAATAAATAATTGTTGACGAAGACATTCGACAGCAAGCGGAAACACATCTTCTGCAGCAAGCAACAAACCGGATAAACCGAAGTATCCGTATAAAATAGGATAAACTAAAGTATCCTGACCAAATGAGATAAACCAAAGTATCCCTTACCAAACAGGATAAACCAAAGTATCCCCTACAACCAAGACAAAGAAAATTACAACTAAAAATCATGCACTAACATTAAAAGAAAAAATGAGAACACGAAAATTGATTCTAAAACTTCAACCCCCAAAGAACCTTCTGAACAAACGGGGCGTGTTTTTCCCTAGAAAAATATAAAGATCAACCTTCTTTTCTTTGAAAGAGATAATTAACAATTGAATAAAAGAAAAGAAAGTAATGAAGAACCATTCATTAAGCCTTCAAGGATGTTGACAGAAAACATAATATGGCTGTTAACAGTAGACAACAAGAAGAGACCTTCGTTGATAAACACGTAGGCAGCGGAAGAAACGAAACTAATCGTGAGATTTTATTTTCTTCGTTTCCATATTATTTTTGAGAACAAATCACAAGAAAAAAGGAAAACAACAAAAGTCTTGCCTTGGCACAATCACAACACAATATTGTGGCATGATTGTTATGTGGTAAAGAAAAAAAAATGACGGCATATATGGTTCGATCTAACTTGATGGTAATGGTTTAGGATCGTATATGGCTAACTGATACCATGTAGAATGGTAATGATTGAGAATTATTTGATTTCATTGATAATGTGATTACATGGTACAAATATATAGGACAATGAAGAACATTCTAGACATGGGCTTGAGCCCGTTACAACATAACAAGATAATACGGGCTAACAACAACTATATGTAGTCACTAGAAGTTTGGCGACATACCCAAAAAATAGTAAAGGAAAAAGTCTAAATTTGACCATAACTTCTAGGAAAAATAGTAAACTTTTTACTTTCCCGGTGGCGGGAAGGTTTTGCGCCAAAACTTTAGCGACTACATGAAGTCGCCAAAAGCAGTCGCAAAGTTAAAATCTTATTTTAGTTTATTAAAAATGATTGAAAATTGGTTTAAACTGATGTGATTTAAATAAAAAAAAATCTGATTGTTCATCTGTAAACAAGGACATGCATAATAAAGTATACCAAAGCTATGAGGTTGATATGATTTTCTTAGCACAATATCTCCTGCTCCACATTGACACTTAAAAGCATCAAATGGCTCTATCTACATAAGCCACAAAACAGGGTGGTGTTGGGTGAGGTGGTGGTGAATGTAGTGGTGTGAGGATACGAGAACGCGGGGGGTGGCGATGGTCCCCCTGATGATGGGTGACCGTCCTTGGCAGCCTCCCTCCAGCTACAAGAGTAACTTATTTCAAATTATTTAACATGGATTTTATTACTTATAATTGGACTTTATTCACTTGAATACGATTGCTTGTATCATTTATTTTTTCATTTGAATTTTATTTTAGATGAGAAAGCCCGCAAGAAGTCTCGGGACCTTGTGTTGAAAAAACCAAATTAAGGATTGTTGCCCATCGGATTTGATATTGTTGATCAACACACCGTTAAACCCGTAGGCCCACACAACCGCGATTTCATGGACTTGATCGGTAACGAGATCGAACAAAAAGTTCCATTCTATTATGATTCTTGCGATGATTTACCGGAAATAAAAAATAACCTTGTGGCCTAAAATCAAGGGTCGAGCTTTACTCTTAATTCTACTATGTTAACTTTCTCAAGAATATTGATTACATAACTATTTCTTTTATATTACAGAGCTACTTTGATATGGTACTACATTTGACATGGCCGAATGGTGCAGAGATTGAGAAAGGGATTACAACTTCATCAAAAAAACTGATACACAGACCGGAAGCACAACTTCAAGCTTCATGAGTTTGTATCACGCGATGGGTACAAAGAGCCGATCAGGAATAGGGACTTTCTGTTATGACCAAGAATCACGTTCAGGAGGTCGGGGATGCTCGAAATAAAGAATAGACATGGTATTTATTAGATTAAAGAATTGGGAAGATGTGTGTGTTTTCTAGAGAGAGAAAGAAGGAAAACACACACACCTTATGTTACAATGAGACATCCAACCTTCCTAGTTGCCACTAGGAGGGTATTTATAATACTTTACACACTAATCTATACCCATATGGCAAGACTAGTCCTTAATATTATTGCAATTCCCAACTATAACATAACTTTTAAGGCTAACAATCTCTCCCCAAAGTGATGTTATATGGGAATTGCTTACAATGTTCCCTACAAGTAAGATTAAATACAAAATATAAGCGCAACAACTCTGAGAGTGGTCTTCAACCTTCATTGCTTCATTCAGCTTCCAGAAAGATCTCAGCTGCCATGTCTTTACTTGCAGAAGAACAGTGTGAGCAAATCTAATTAGGGGTTAATTGCAAACTGACAACAATGAGTACACTCTCCCCTAATTAGTGCTCTCCCCCAAACTGCCAACATTTCTGATGAATGCCTTGAATCTGAAGAAGTCTTTTGATAATTAAAAACAATCCGTCTTTAGTCTTCTAACACGCAACGGAAAATGTAGAACAGACTGTAGACTCGACCTTCTTCAAGATTGTCTATTAGGGGGAACAAAGTATCATCATCTTCATCTTCAACAAAATGCATTCCAGCTATCTTACAAATCAGCCCATAATGTACACATGTAACCAACAAAGGTAGAAACGGTTAAGCCTGGTAACGTGAACCTTTTGTACGTCTTTAATGTACACATTTCTCTCCCCTGATGATTGCGATCTCATCGGAATCAGCATAACATTGTGCACATGAAATATTAACCGGATGCACTTTAGCATAAAACATAATCAGCACGTGTGAAGATGTTGATAATCCCAATCTACTGACGATACCATTTGAAATTGTCTTACTCTTTATCAACCTCTGAATCAACAACGACGGCTATTTCTATTAATCTTAGGAGGAAAAGCACAATATGACGAACTTGAGAATGAAGTAAGATTCCCAGACTTGTGACTTAAGCTTGTACTTCATCTTGTGACTAAGAACGGTGTACCATATACAACTAACAAAGTGTAATGAGCACAATGCCTCTTGACATATCCTCAACTACGTGAGACACTGAGGGTGATAGTTACTTTGTGGGTATAGAGAGAAAGAATCACAAAAGTAACTAGATATCCAAGTCTTCGTCACCATTAACATATGTATGCCCAAACAAGTCATCTTCGCGGAAGGGAAGAAAGAAAGAAGATGAAATAAGTACACGCATCCATAAAACTTCACTTCAAACCCAAATAAATGATAAAGAATTCTCCCCGTAGTCAAAAACATCTGATACTAGCCGTTGTCATTTGAGTGTGAATCTTGTTTAGGATCGTTTAAGCAATTCGTGGTGTGGTTTGAGGTGGTTTGAGATATATTGGTGTTGATGATAATGAAACAAGGAAATGAATCATGATCTATAAGATGGATTTACCAATAATCTCATATGTTTAGGGTGTGATGGAAGTTAGGGTTTAGGGTATATAGACATTAGGTTATTCAATGAGGTTAGGGTTTTGTTTATGTATTAATTTTTTGATATTTCCTTACTCAAAGTCCCATCTCGTTACTCGATATCCTAAGTCAATTTCGGCAGAGTTTCATTTAGAATTGACCTTAGAGAAGTCCTTACTCGATAAACGATAAGGAGTAGTGGCTAACTCGCCAAAAATGAGCTTACTTGATAAAAAATAAAGCTTACTCGATAAAACGGTGGTCATACTCGAAAATTAGCTCACAAACTCGAAAACAGCTTGCTTACTCGAAAATTTCAGCTCATACTCGATAATTCAGCCCTTACTCGGTAGATTGGGCCTTACTACGTAATACCTGAAGCTTACTTGGTAAAACTGGTTCCCTTACTCGATAAACCCTAGCGATTTTCCCTTACTCGGATGTTTCTGACAACCCATACTCGGTAAATACTGACCAAACTCGGTAAAACCTGAGTTTTGGGTCTCAAACTCGATAGAACCCCTTCCATACTCGAAATTTGGCTCCCATACTCGATATTTGGCTCACATACTCGATATTTTCATCACCAAACTCGATAAATGACGTACCAACAGCCCATAAAACACGAAATTACACCCCAAAACACTATGAATCGCCCCTGGTTAGCTCTGATGCCACTTGTTATTACCAAGAAACACTTTTCGGAGGTCGCGGTTGATCGAAATATGTAATAAACATGGTTAGTTCTAGAGTTAGAAAGTAGAGAGAGAAAGGTGAAGAACTAGGTGTTTTATTAAAATGAAATGAAGTGAAACTTTACAAACTATTTCCCACACCCCTCATGGAGAGTCATGAGGGGTATTTATATGCTCCTAACACTACATGTTTGCCTACTTGACAATAGTAGTCCATGTAGTTTCTAATCTAGTCCATTTCACTTGTGTGACGTTATCTTTATAAAAAAGCGAAGCTAACAATCTCCCTCGAAGATATCGTCACACGTGAATGGTTACAATGAGACCTATAAATACATTAACAATGTAAAATTACAACAATAGTAAACTATGTTGATGATGTTGAAGCGCAGAGTCTCTGTAGCCTAGATATTGATGCAGACTTGAAGTTCTCTCTTCCGACGATCTCGACGTTTGATCTTTGACACTGACGGCAAAGGTCTATGTAGCTCTGAACTTCAACTGCAATGGTCTAGTTAGGTTATTACTCCCTCATAACTAGTGAGCCTTTTTTCTTTCTTCTGCTCCCTCCTAAACTGACAACTCTCTTCTCATCTCGCAGCGGATAAGGTAGATACTAATGAGTTTGCACCATGGTTGTTGTTCTGGGAGCATCATAGCATAACTCACATAGTATTACACAGAAGGTTGGTAATACGCTCCGTTGTACACATCATTAATACTTCTTCGGTTCTAGTGTAAGCACAATTCCCTCGATCAACCAACGTACTGAAGATGAAACACTACTTCTTTTGGCATGTTCTTCTCCCTCCTGATGGTTGCGATTTATCGAAATCATCATACTATTGTGTGTACATGCCAAAATTACCCGTACTTTACACTTCTGATGCAATATAGATGGATCATGAAAGCATAATTTGTGAGAATATGCTGATAGGATATGACTCTCTTATGTATACAATCTCGTCTCTTCTCTTCAACCTATAATGCGACCTCTTCAAATTCCAACCAGCTAGTAAATGACCAATGACTAGAGAAACAACCCAATATAACCAATCTGACAATGAAGTAAACACCCCGTAGATATGTGACTTAATCTTGTACAATGATGTGACTAAGAACGGTGTTGAGAGTTCGTACACCATCGAATCTCTGAGTACTCTATACTCTTCAACCAACCAACCATCAAGTATAAGACGTACATCACCTCTTGATTATCCACATCTTTGTGTGACACTGAGCACTACAACGTAACTCCTTTAAGTGATAGTTAACTAGGTCTTTGTCCGTCCACCCCTTGACCTATGATAACTAGATAACCAAGTCTTCGTCATCTTTAACTTAAGCCGAAACAAGTATCTTCGAAAGTCATGCATCCATCCTCCCCTAGACTTTGAGATAAATAAGTACACATGCCCTTGAAACGAACTTCAATCCCAGAAATACTGAGATTACATGACTTCGAAGAAGCACATGAACCGCACGTTTTACAAAGAACAAGCTGAACATGGTGAAACAACAATACTCTTTGAATCATTGGACGAAGGCATATGCTCAAAGCCGATTTGAGTAGGTAATCGTGATTAATATTTGTTTGATTTTTATTATATGCTCGTTAAATTTGTTTCATTATTATTATATACTCATTAAATGTGTTTTGACTTTGACGAGGCCATTAGTGTATTTTCGGATCTTTTGGAGCAGTTCCGCTAGAAGCCTACGAACGGTAGAAAGTGAAACAATGCAGTTGCTAGACAAAGATATGTAAGTAATTCTTTCTAGGATTCAACAAAAAAATAATTGACACATAACACAAACACGCACTTAAAAACCAAACACACATTTCATCCATTTTGACCCATTTAACCCATTTTAGGCCAAATATTTGCACGTTTAGGCTAAAACGGGTGAAAACTATGTAAAAAGGGTCTTTAGAAACCGGGTAACTAAAGGGTGTTAGAAAACTTACGTAAGCATCTTTGACCTTTTCTGTTGCACGTATAAAGTGTGTTTAGAAAACTTACATAAGCTTCTTTCACCTTTTTGCTATACGGAACACCTTCTTGATTTTCCTGATGCTTCATGAACCTTCTTAGGGTTTCGTGGGGATTTTCACTTCTTGGACAGCGCCAGGCATCCACCAATACTAAACAGGTAGAACTAGGGATACTGTGACAATCGTCTAAAAACTGGTTAGCATCCGAGGGCAATTTATAACATCTTTGGCTAAAACTATGCTTTATAAGCTAGTCTTGTGATAATCGGGTCATTTTCATGTTTGTGTTCAGTTTCTGAAGGAACCCTCACGTTACGAACGTAACGTACCTTCCATCTAAGATTTTGTTTAAACGTTATAAACGGTCATCACCATTTAAAAAGTTAGTTTAACTAATATTTACAATTCACATAAAATCTACATTTTTCTTAAGCCTACACTTATAATTTTAACACTTCAAAATGATAATACAAATTGACAAAATACATTATACACTTAATATATAACATTTTAACTAATAATAATAAAAAGGGGCGGTTTATCCCCACCCTCCCCCATTTTTTATCCCCCCCCCCTTAATTTTTTATTTTTTTTTTATTTTTTTTGTTTTTATAATTTTCTTTATATCAAAAAGCTATAAACCTGAAAGTGCGTAACAGAAAACATAAAGTTTAATATGTCAAACGCTTAAAACTGTCAGAAATACGGAACAGAAACTGACAAAAAACTGTACTGGACTGAAATAAAAGGGGACAAAAGGACAAAAAGACAAGGGTACAAAGTGACAGCTAGAGGGTAGGGGAGGGTAGGGATAACACAACCCCAATTTAATTGTCATACCCTCACAGTCCAATGAACTTTTTGGCTACTGTTCGATCTGCATTAAACTGTAAAAACTGGAATACTTCTCTTAAAACTTTGAAATTAGTTGATTTTATTATACATGAAAAAAACCCTATTTTCTTTGCATATCATGCATAAATGTGGAACAATATTTCTATTAGTATACCTTCTGTTAATTGTTCACTTATATTATTTTTAAACTAAACCCATGCAGCTGCTAATTATTACAAATCTTGATTTTAGAACTTGAATAAATTTAAACTGAATATTCTTTTTGTGGTTAACTTGGGTGCTTTTGTGACTCAAATTTGTTTTTATGTTATGGCAAGTCAAGTTCTTATTACATTACATATATAAATATATACGAGATGCTATTAAAACTATTTTTTTTCCTGGATTGGTAGTAGGTGCAGAAAATTTGTCGGTTTAGTTCCTTTAGTTAAACAATCAGATGACTTTAATTTAAATTATATATCTATGGAAGTTAATATATACATTCATTTATAGAATCTTCAAATAAAGTACATATAAATAAGTTCTTATTAGTTGAAATATCAATGCAATTGACGTAGATATTCTTAAATTTGCATAAGTCTGAAAGTTTCTTATTTACCATGCTATGGTGGACTTTTAACATTCTCTCAACAGCTATAAATACCCTCAGTCCCTGCGATATCTCTCATCTTCTCATTTTAGTAAATACATTCCCTTAAACATCAATCAATATTTGTTAGCAATGGAAGCTTTTTCCTTTACCAAACTTCTAATCATGATGGTTCTCCTTTTAGCCACATTCACATCCTTGGCACTAGGCCAAGGAAACCGTGGGTTCAACAGTGGCATCAAGAGCCGTTAATACATTGTAATTAATTACCGAAACACATAAAATTAAATTGTTTGTGATTATTACATATTATTGTGTTCTAAAGTTTTAAAAATTTTGTAAACCCTAAATTTTTTTTATATAGGTCGATCGCTATTTTTTTTAAAAATTTGGGTTTTGATTTTGTAAAAACTTGTAGAAACCCTAGGTTGCATGTAATCTTTATGTGTTATTGAATGGATATTTGTTATATGCCATTGTGAATATGTGACCTTGGTTATATGTTATAATAAGTGTTATGTAAATATCCATGACAAAAACATGCAAATTTTGTCATGGATGATGATCATGGAGTAAATGTTACGTGTTTATGTGATTTCATGCTAATTATGCGATTTGAATTAATTAGGGTTTTTAGTAATAAAATTGTTTTGACATGTTTAATTACTAAAAATTAATTAATTATATAATAGGGAAGACCTAAAATTAGGGAAGACAAAATCGTATATATTATCAATTGTGTGTTAATTGTATATTTATTATCGTAGGACTTACGCAACCATTTATGGTGTATGTGGTCCATTGGTACATCGATCAAAAACCAATGGGGGTCTTAGATAATATATACATGTAAATTGATTTATTTAGCATGTTCATTTATTAAGTTGTTTAATTTTATTTAATTGATATTTGTTTATATATTTTTGTGACATGTTTGTAAGCAAAAGGGTAATTTCACAATAAAATTATAAACCGGACTTAATAATGGTGAAATCATGTTTTGAGCTTTAAAAATGATAAACTTTTAATTGATTGATGCAACTGTACTAAAATGGTCTGAAAAGCGGACTTGATTTGACAAACTATAAAGTGGGTATAAAGTGGCTTCGCATTAAATTGTGGCCTTAGAGAGGCTCCATTCTGTCTTTACGCCCGCCTGTGTGTCAAATTGAACTTACCAAGTAAGCCATTATTAGAACGGTGCATCTTAAGGCAATTTTGTAATTTGCTCAACGCCTCAATTAAAACTTTGTTGATTTATGCTCATGTAAAGAAACGAATATGAAAATGTTTTGTTCATGAAACCTTTGATACAAAGATGAATGCATGACATCTTTGTACATAATTTTAATTACACACATCAAAATTTAAATACCATTGAAATTTAAGTCACATGCCATCTAACTATAAGGAACACTTAGAGTTAATTATTTGGTATGCGTGAGACCTAGACCAAATATTAATGACAAGGTAAATTTCCAAGTGTGCGTGAGACCACACATGGAGAATTTGCAGTTTCTAAGTTAGACGACTTAATTAAGTTGATGCGTGAGACCTAGAACTTAAGGCATGAGATGGGATGAAACATGCTTACATTGTAAATTGATGAATCAATTTGATGTAAATCCTATAATTGATCTAGGAATTGGAAAATTGTTTGCCAATTATTGTTCGACAGATTACCATCTTTTGTACTTTCACTACTAGCAGATCAACTAATGTAGTGAAATTATGAAAAGTTGGATCCTAAATTTTCAAGAAACTAAGTTGGTTATATGAATATATCAATGGGTATTATGTTTGCTTGAAAATATGTATTATCGAAAATACTAAAATTGAATTTTGTAAATTCTTTTAATGTATTAATGCAACGATGAACCGTAAACATAGTCTTCTTTCTATAAGAGAAATGTGAGACTTAATCCTATTCCTTTTCATGAATGAGAAAGGTATAATAGGATAATTAGAATTGTCTAAATTCTAAATACATAACTCATAGCAAACTTTAATAGTTATGATTATTTGCACTGTATGAGTTATTAAATTAGAAGCTAGACTGATTACTGCAAAATGGTAAAAGACAAATTAGATTATTTTATCTCGTTCTTTTGATCTGACCATTTAAAGATACTACATACAATTGTTGTAATGGTAGATCTATACAGGAAGAAAAATTGCATGCCCAGTTTTTTTTTAAGTTAACAGTTTTAGTCGTCTAACTTAGAAACTGGTTTCATGAACAAAACATTTCCATATTCGTTTCTTTACATGAGCATAAATCAACAAAGTTTTAATTGAGGCGTTGAGCAAATTACAAAATTGCCTTAAGATGCTTCGTACTAATAATGGCTTACTTGGTAAGTTCAATTTGACGCACAGGCGGGCGTAGAGACAGAATGGAGCCTCTCTAAGGCCACAATTTAATGCGAAGCCACCTTATATCCACTTTATAGTTTGTCAAATCAAGTCCGCTTTTCAGACCATTTTAGTACAATTGCATCAATCAATTAAAAGTTTATGATTTTTAAAGCTCAAAACATGATTTCACCATTATTAAGTCCGGTTTATAATTTTATTGTGAAATTACCCTTTTGCTTACAAACATGTCATAAACATATATAAACAAATAGCAATTAAATAAAATTAAACAACTTAATAAATGAACATGCTAAATGAATCAATTTACATGTATATATTATCTAAGACCCCCATTGGTTTTCGATCGATGTACCAATGGACCACATACACCATAAATGGTTGCGTAAGTCCTACGATAATAAATATACAATTAACACACAATTAATAATATATACGATTTTATGGGTCTTCCCTAATTATATAATTAATTAATTTTTAGTAATTAAACATGTCAAAACAATTTTATTACTAAAAACCCTAATTAATTCAAATCGCATAATTAGCATGAAATCACATAAACACGTAACAATTACTACATCATCACCATCCATGACAAAATTTGCATGTATTTGTCATGGATATTTACATAACACTTATTATAACAACCAAGATCGCATATTCACAATGGCATATAACAAATATCCATTCAATAACACATAAAGATTACATGCAACCTAGGGTTTCTACAAGTTTTTACAAAATCAAAACCCTAATTAAAAAAAAAAAAAAGTGATCGACCTATATAAAAAAAATTAGGGTTTACAAAATTTTTAAAACTTTAGAAAACCATAACATGTAATAATCACAAACAATTTAATTTTATGTGTTTCGGTAATTAATTACAATGTATTAACGGCTCTTGTGACAACCCGCAAATTTCGGATTTTGATATCCTGCTCGATATATAAGCCTATCTGCAGTCCGTAAGTCATTGATATGTGGTCTTGAATATTTTACGTGCCAAGCGCCTTCAATTAGTGAGCTAACGCCTTAAACCTGAGAATACACGC
>LBNU01006375.1:225770-286235 GCA_014162995.1 Artemisia annua | reverse complement strand
TTTATTGAATTATGGTGTAGTAAATATTGTTACACAAAGTTTGTGGAATATAGTGGGCTGAAATTTGACACAAATATACTTATTATAGTGGCTAAAATTATACTAACACATTTACTTATTCATGATTGACCTTTGAGGTGTTTATCATGTTCGTATTTAAATCGTCAAATATTCAACTTGATCCGCATGATCTAATTAATGGTTATCTCGAATATTAAAATTATGATTAACTTTATTATATTTACAAATATATTCTTATTAGATATTTAGATTCCTCATTAACAAAGTAAGTAAGATAGTGTATTTATAGAATATGTACCAAAAAATAATTTTTAAAATATAATAAGATTTCTACGTGATATATTACTACTAATAGGTTCATGACAAAAAGCTGATGTTTTCTTTATGAATGGCAGGTTTTCTATCATAAGGCACATATGTTTTTGAGCTTGTTTGCTTGATGATGAACGTAATCAATATAAAATTAGGTTTCTAATGTTACAGAATTGTACATACGACCAACAATTGATCAAAAAATGATTTATTAATTTTTTTTTCTATATGAACTTAATACTTAACAAGTAATCAATAAATTATTCGAAAGTATATGTATGTAGTGATATTTCTCTTTATTTGAGCCTTTAATATACATATTTATATTTTATAAAGCTCAAACATAAATATTTAACTTTATAAAGAGTTAAATTTGAAAATCTATAAACAGTCACCAAATTACCAAACTTACTATACTTTTAATAAATCCTTATGCGTTAATTGTTAAATATCAGAAGAATACTAATATATCTGGCTCATTTTAGTCCCGTTGTAAATACCTTTCTAACTGTAAATCATAAAAAAGTGAAAAACAAAATTCATTTCATTTACGTAGTGGTTAAATTACAAAGTCACATGTAACTTTTTCTGTCACTAGCAAACTGTTAAAGGCGTAAAAATACAAATTTTTTTTAAATTTATTTGTTAACTTACCTCTACTTTCAATAGTGTTTATGCAACTTTATTTAAACAACAAAACATGTCCAGAAAATATTTATATAAATGATATTAACCATTGGAAAGTACATAACAAACCCTACAGTAATTTGCAGACATATGTTGAGCAATATAATTAGTTTTAGCATAGTATATCCAATAATATCACTTCTCAGTATGCATTTAACAATTCATTATAATTCATCATGCTGGTGTTAGATCCAGGTATATACTTAAGAGAATAACAGAAAAAATTGCAAAAGGTTTCATGATAAAAATACATACCATATTTGATGTTTTCTTTATGAATGTAAGGTTTCCAATCATTATGTACATATATTTGTGAGCTTGTTTATTTGATGATGTAGGCAATCAATACTTGACAAGTAACAAACAATCAATTTGTTAATTCTATTTTATATCAACTTAATACTTGACATGTAATCAACTAATCATTTGTTAGTTTATGTTTGTAATGATATTTCTCTTAATTTGAGCTTTTAATATACGTATTATCGTTTACAAAACTCAAAATATAATCAATTTAGGGCCAGTTTGGTTGACATCTTTTAGAATCAAAGAATAGTTTCATACCTATAATATATATTTGGTAAAGGGATATGAATTCTAAATAGTGAAATAAATGATGAATACGAATGATTCTTTCAATCCACAGAGGGGTGGCAGGTTTCCAAATTCATTCCCTGAATTTATGTTGATGTGACTTTCACATGGGTTAATTTGTGTCCTTTTGCTAGAATATAATAATTTTAAATCCATTCATTTTTTTATATAGGTAAAAATCAGCTTAAATGAGAGTGGAACCACTTATAGAAATAACAACCACATCCAACCAAACAATTATATTTACTATCATTGAACCATTTCCATTCTACCTTATTTTCAATCCTATACCCAAAGTGATTCCATGATTTAAACCAAACGGGCCCTTACTTTGTAAAGAGTAAAAACTGAATATTTATAAAGATTTGTCACATTACCAAACTTATTTTACTCGTAATATACGCATTAATAATTAAACATAACAAAGATACTAATATCAGGCTCATTTTAATCTCATTTAGAAAACCTTTTAAACTGTAAACTTTAAACAAAATTCATTTCATTCACATAGTAGTTAAATTAAATAATTCGCTTGTAACTTCTTTTGTCCTTAGCAAATAGTTAAAGGCATATGAACAAAACTTTTTCTTTTTTTAAAGAAAAATAACTTATCAATTTAAACCTACTTTTCATAGTGTTTATGAAACTATTTTCGGACAGTAAAATATGTTCGGTAAAAGTATGTAAAAATGATATTAACCATTTCACAAGTACATAACAAACCAACACTAATTTGCAAACATATACTCGTATATAATTAGTTTTAGTCTCGTATCCAGTTATCTCATTTCTCGCTGTATATGTAATAATTCATTATATATCATCCCGTTGATGTAAAGTCAAGATATATACTTGGGATAATACCAAATAATTACTACAAAATTCAATTTGATCATCTATGCTTGGTGTGTGTGGGTGTGTGTGTGTGTGTGTGTATATATATATATATATATATATATATATATATATATATATATATATATATATATATATATATATATATATATATATATATATATATATATATATATATATATATATATATATAATAGTGTGAGGTTCTTTTCAGAACCAAATAAATTGCGAGAACTGCGAGAACCAATCTAAGCAATCTATTTTTTGATCAAACGGTTGTAAAAGATTGTGGCATAGTGGTGATTAAATGAAAGATGAGAGAACATATTATGAAAGAAGGAAGGGTATTAAAGTAATTTTTGATTCATTATTTCTTAAACCGTTTTATATATTGTACGTGATTTTTCAGTTTTCATATATCTCTCTCTTCAGATCCACATTTCTCTCAAAATACCTAGCCGTCTCTCCCCATCAGTCCACCCAATCCAATCCAATCCAAAACCACGTTTTTTTTGCCTCTCTAGAAAAACGTGATGATGAAGGTTTTATTGCTACTTATCTCGAATGATAATGATGGTACTATTTTGCAATGGTATTTTTCATACTGACGATGATGGTTCTTTTTTTTACCGATCTCGAAAACACGAGATGACGATGGTACAAATGTTTCAATGGTTTGTTTTCATTCACTTTTCTAAAAATGTTTTGATATTTAATATAACAATTATTTGCTAGTGAATGCAAACGATTACCAAAGTAATATTTAAATTCTTATATGGTTTTTTTTATAATTGTACTAGATCTTTTCAATGGGACCCCATTTTGGTCTTCATTTGTTTGAATATGTATATCTCACAGTAGGTATAAATTGTTTTTGTGGTAATTAATTCACTTTGAGGTTATTGTACCAGTTAGTATAGTTTTCGTTCTCTAGTGAGTGTTGTTTTTTTGTGAGGCCCTACTCCAATTATTTAGTTGGAGTAGTGTTTCTTCTTGTGCTGTAATTGGTTTTGTTTGGCTTCGTCGGTGACAATTTATGGGTGCTCTATTTGCTGTCAAATTTGATGTTTGGTATTTTAATCTGTCAAAAGAGGGTTAATGATAATGATGATGATGATGATGATGATGTTTTTTAGTTGTCATATTGTTTTTTGTATTTTGTACTTTTTTTAAAAAAAATTTGTATCATTATGTAATGTTTTTTATTTGAATTATCATTGTAATGTTTTTTAGTTATTAAATGATTTTTTTTCCTTTTAAAATGTTCAGATACATGTGTAGTACTCTTCTTACAGCAAGTGTTTGATCTTAGTTTTGTTTAGGAGAAAGAAACTTGATGTTGCGATGATTGATTTTGTTCATGGTGTGGTCTTATTACTATCATTTTTAGTGAGATATTCTAAAACTTTATGCATTTATGACATTAAGAAACGGCAGTGATATATAAGCATACTTCACGTACACTGTTAGACGCATGCTAGACAAAAGCAATAATAAATTTATCAAGTGGCATGTCTATGTGCAATTGTACATACGTATAAGAAACTCATTTGGCCGGTGCTCCCTTGTACAATAACTTTTTATAACATCGAATAATCATTGGAATCATGAACAATTAAACATACATGTCATGTTAGACCTACGAGCTAACATTAGTAGCCATCGATTATTTTATCGAGACGTGACTCTATTCGAAGTATCTATTTGAAAAAAGGTACATCACTAATAGATTAAATAATTATTACTTTTTAGTTTAAGTATAAGACTCAGCCTAAAACCTTTTGTTTAATCCTAACTTCATAGTGCAGCTTCTCATTTAGAGGAGTGGTTTCCAAATTTCAAATGAGTTGTTTTATGACTTGGAGAGTACTTATTCCCAAAGTACAAATTGTATGTATTTGTAATCAATCCATAGTGACTTGTATTTTATGCAGCTTTAATTGTATAATGTTCTAAGTATGTCTATTTAGGATTTGAAAACAGCTTAATTAAAACTATGGGCGGATTAAGCATTTAATAATTCTTAATCTCATGTGAACAACTTTCTTAAAGAGAATCATTTGTTTTGTCTTCTTCTGCTAATCTTTTATTGTCACAAATGTTTTGATTAGCTAAGGTTTCCGTAGAGATGTTTCTATGTTTTAAAATAATTTAACCATATAGAAAACTAATCATGGGCCAGCTACAAGGGATCGATGCGAGACCAAGTGTAATGGTCGGTCGTCCAACATGGTTGACCTTCATTTGGGACACGTCCTACCCATTACATCTCTCCCAATGTCTTATAAAAAAAAAAAAAGAAAAAGAAAAAGAAAAAGATGGCTCGGTCGTAAATCTGATTGAGTCGTTCTCCCTTGTTGTGTGAGAGTGTGTTTATTTAGTTGTTAAGTGGGATATGCTTTTCGTGGTATAATCGGTCTTCTTATTACACTAAGTTAGTCAGAAAGTTGTCTTGAAGAGATAAAGCTGATGTGACAGTGATGTCCTTAGTCTCTCAGGGTCACCATTACACTTAGCCTGAATATATTTGCTACAATAATACGTTTGGTTTTACGAGTGCGCTCATCTTTTCTTTTCTTTTTTTGTTTCTTTGAGTATACAGTGTCCTTGCTTGAGTGTACATAACTGAAAATTAAGATATTACATCGCTAACAAAGTACAAAGAAAAGGGTAAATGAATCTCTAGAGTCTCCTATCGACCGTTTTTTCTATCAAAGCGCGAGAGGTAAATGACACGACATAAAAGTGTACATATTAAAACACTTGTTAGAAAGTTTGTGACATTAACTGAGACACTCTTTTGTTTACATACTCATGTGGGACATGAAGTAATACATTGGCATCTCATGTCATAGATCCTCTATTTTAATAGAAATGTTATCTCATCAAAACGAGTTTAGTCATATTTTGAGTTTCTATATATTCTCTTAAGGGAGTTATAATAGAACTTAAGGTTCCAATAATTATTTTTTCAAAACACAACTTGAGGTTATGTTATTGGCTTTACATTAAAATGAAAATATCTTATAAATGTATCGATGAAAGCAATTTGCTTATGAACATGGACTACAAATGTTCAACATTTATTTCAATAATTATCAAATAAAATTACGCAGAACGTAACATCTTTACATGTATATGAGACAAGTTTTGACTTGCACATGATGCTTTGAAAGTTGTACCATGAAAATGAAATGCCACTTGGCATGAGGTGCTGACTGTATAATATGAGTCATCATCCACCTAGGCAATACTTATTCTCACTGGCAATTTGGTGCTATCACGAAATTAGTTTAAAAAATTAGACACGCGAGTTCTGTTTAGTTATATTCACAATTAAAAATCAAAACTAGATGCTTGTGTTTTAAGAGTAATCAACCGCAATTAAATTAATAGAACATGACACGCGTAAAATCATTAGCAATTTATCATCAAAATATTTATTTTGTGCATAGAAATGTGGCTCAATACCCTTTTTATGATACTCATAATAAAAGAAAAAAATAAAATTAAGTACTAATGTTACTAGAGAAGTATGTATATAGTCAAGATAACAATTACTCAATTTGAAACTATGCAATTTTAGCTAGCTTCATGTAATCTTTCATTGGTTGTGTTTATAAACCACAAGTCAGTTTATGAAAGGTATAACTTAACATGAATCAGTGATCTTTATCTTACAATGATTAATCTATGCTAAGGTTGTGACAAAAATATATCACTCAATTTCTTATCCTAAGATTTGTAGTTTAAAAATATAGGAGCTACATGCAGATTTAGTTACTCATCGTTAACACAAACCCAATATTTATATTTTATAATAAGATCTTTCATTACAAAATGGTTCTAATATTTTGAGGTTCATTAGCGATGTAAATTTATACAAACTACATCCTCAAAATATAAGTATAACATCAAACAAAATATGCATATACTACAAACAATGTATAAAGTACACTTCATAAAGAAGAAACCATACATACGTGTTTCAATAACCTTTTTACTAATAAAACAATGGTTTTAAGATTTTATCACATACCGATGTCTAAACTCACATAAAACTAAGATCTAGCACATGGTGTTCATCACCAAGGAAAAACGAATTTGACATTTAATTTCTTGTAATTTTCAATCAATTCTTTATACAGTATGTTATTATATGTAACTAGCCTATAAACCCGTGATAAATCACGGGCTGCTTATAATATGTTTGAAAATATGTAATAGTTCATGTTCTAAAGTTACAAATGATAATTCTTAAAAAATAAATGAATATTTGCATAACAATTTTATCGGTATATATAATTTTTGAAAAGATTAAAAGAATGTTGAGAAATAAAATCATGCATATGAAAAAAATCCAATAGCATGAAACAAATGTTTGCATCTCCCGGTGGAAATGAATATAGTTTATGGGATCAAATATTTCATGATAAATAATGTTCGAGCTACTATTTGACATTTGATTGTTATTGTCTAATAAAACCTTCAAACAGCCGAAATCACAGCCGAAAGAACGAAGCTGAGATTTATGCTCGCATACAAATTTGACTTTTTACCCTATGCACAACGACATGAAGTTGACGATGAGTGAAAACAGGCTTCGGGAAGACAAAACCAAAACCATTAAAAAAAATAGGTCATAGCTTTTGTTGATAGTCATGGCAAAATAATAATAATAATAATAATAATAATAATAATAATAATAATAATAATAATAATAATAATAATAATTAAAAAAAAATTGTCCTTGATTAATCTTTTGTGAAAACCTCATTGGGAAAGACTGTGTTTAAACTTTTGGATGATAGTGGTGTTCACTCAATTTAAGAATCATTACTCTCGTTATTTTCAAGTATAGCCCGTGAAAATAACATGATGGCTATAAAGTAGTAGAATGTGAACTTTCTAATAGTACTAAAAAACTGATCCTACTAATTATAAAGAGTGTATCTTCATTTTTAAATTTGGTCTTAAGTTCGAATTTGTAATAACAAAATCCAGCTTTCACAAAGTAGAACAATAGCAATGAATGAGTATAACAAACATGGAACACATTTTTTCACTCTGTGTTTCTTTATTAATGATGCAATCAACGTTCTTTTTATTTTTATTTTTGTTACCAAAACTTTAGTGCAGGCTATGATTATGAGATGAGCTTTGGATTGAACCCTTGAGAAACATTTCGTTAAACTAATGTTGTGGACTTTTTCAAATACCCCTTTGCTTAAATACTTAAATCTTAGAAAACATTTTTTGATTAGAACTAATGATAAAGAAGCCATATATACCATTGTCCATTTGCATGGGGATCATAAACCTTAAGAAATTAGACAAAAACATGCTATGCTATACATCTCGTTGCAAACCCAATCATGTGAAATTATCGGTCAAAGTTGAACAACTTTTGTTATCGGCATCATAAACATAAAAACTTATAAATCTGAGTTACCTTTCATAATGGGTTTAATGAGATTGACCATTATATCCGGTTGCAAACCCAAATCAAGATCGAATTGCATGATGAATGTAAACAATAAAAATATAGAATTAGAGTAATAGAACAAACCATAAAAATATCATATTTCATTCATTTGCATTTCTTTACAATTGGACATATATATACACTTGCAAATTATAAGAGCAATATTAAAGATGGAGAGACGGAGAGAAGGAATGAAATGTTAAAATTTCGTACAAACTAAACTTGAAGATTGAGAACTAAAAGGAAACAAAATCATAACATCTGATCTTATTTGTTGATCATAGAAAGAATTGTGGATAATTAAATGGGAATTGTAATGACCCCTTAATTGTCAGTCAAACAAAGCAAGCAATAAGGGTGCAATGTATAAATTTTATATGCCAAGTGGCTTTTGTGACATGGCATTTATGACGTGGCAAAGCATACATGTGGCATTAATGACGTGTACAATTTTCAAAAAAACCTTCTTTTATTATATATATAGATGCTTACGTCATTAAGAAGAGATCTATCATATTGCATATTGATATGTAATATGTAATTATTAATCAATAGGAAGATGATGATGGTTACCTTAGCCGTGATATCTCAAAGTACTACTAATCGTGAACCAAAAACTTCATCCATCTATACTCAGATTTGGTGAAATTTTAAATCACCTTTAGCGTGCTGATAACGTATTATAAAATAATGAATAATAACACAAGAATAAAAGGAGCAGAATTCTCATTATGAGATGAATCCAAAGAGTTACAAATGTTTTGTACTTATAAGGTAAACAAGTACATGTTAACACTAATAGATTAATGAGCTAGTAACATAATGGTGAATATACATAAGCCGTTTCGATATTACAGGAAAAAGTAACTTTTTCATACAAACCATATTTGTCACACAATATTATAAAAAGATTATATGGTTGTTCTTTAGGAAAAAAATAAGCTACTAAACAGCTTTGTTCGACACACATAACTTTAAAAAAAAAATCATTTTTAATCATTTTAAAAATCAAATACTACTTTATCTAACCTATAAAAATAATCTCGGCTTTTAATCTTTCGATCTATAAAGAAACAATTACTTTCGCCAAAGATTTATAAATCACTGTTAAGAAAAACCAAACTTTGTGTGAATAATTAAAATGGGCCATAGTATGGACTACCATATATATAGGGTGCCCACTGACCAATTAAACTTTGTGGCCGACTGGCCGTAGATGAAAGTTTGGGCCTAGCCCATTAAATAGTATTTTTCGATGCGTAGGGTGCAACTATAGTCTATAGGTGAAAATGAAAAGAACCGCTCGTGAAAAGCTCGTGATAGGATTGGTAAAAGGCCCGAATGAGGCGAGTCTAAACGAGCTCGAGCCCGTGCTCGAGCTTAAGTTGTAGCTCATTTTTTAATTGAGCTCAAGCCCGAGCTTTACATACAAAGCTTCGATTAGGCTCGCGAGCCTAAACGACACTAAGATATTTGAAGTATTAAACAAATGTAAAATGTTATGCACTTGTATTATAGGCGAGCTTATTAACAAACTCAATAACAAGCTTATTAACGAGCTCAAAATAGATATATTACGAGACAAGCTCTAGCCAAGTTTTAATTTGTCATTGCAAAATCGTATAAACGAGTCGACCCTAAGCATGTATAGCATACCACGAGCCGAGCTCAAGCTTAAAAAATAAGGCTCAAACCAAGCCGAGCTCAACCTCAAGCTTTATAAAACTTAAACGAGCTGAGCTTGAGCTCTGGCAGGCTCGGGCTCGGCTCGTTTTCGTTTCCACCCTTGCGTGCTACTTACGAATGATCATATTTCATTTTTAACATTTGTAGTATAAATATGATCGAAGTTTTATGTCAAGGAAAAAGAAAAACGAAAAATATTTGGTAGCTTTTAGGTACTACGTATCAGATACTACCCGTAAAAGTAGTGACGAAAATTAAACTGAGAGTAACCGACTTGTCATTTACCATAGTACTACGAATATAACATGTCACAACCAGTAATACTATGTATCAATGATGACAGGAAATCAAAATTTTGTTTTTGTTTCTAAACATTTTTTTCTCTTTTCTTATTTCGTATTTTCATCCAAAAATATAACCGAGTTTAAGGGACAACTGTATAGCCCCGATCAGTATATTATTTTTGTTTTTTCAGGATAAATTTATGAATGTCAAATAGTCAAAGTATAATCTACCGTGAGGAAACCGAGTGATTTGTACATTAGTATGAACATAAGGTGTTTTGTATATTACGTAGTATATTTGATGCGCACAACACAGATGTAATGTACAATTCAAAGTTGGTGATGTAATATGTCACCTCCCGATATAGATAAGTAAAGGGTGTTGAAAACATAAAACTCAGGCCGGTGGACAAATTAAATGGTCAAAGAAAATGATCACAATGAAAGTAAGAAATGAAGGTAAACATGTCGATTTAGAGGGAATTTTCAGTTAGAGACGGGGTTTTCTTGCGATTCCTGGTAATTAAAGAACGAGTTTTCTCAACTTGAAATGTTTGAAGATTTGGGTATGTGTTTGTAGATTTGCAGTGGGAAGTCTTTGTAAGAAAATTGAACTGCGTTCACATACTATCTATGACAACTTCTTGTCTGCTTATTTTTAGTAAATGTTTATCTACAATTTTACATACGTGAAATGAGAATTCTTTATTTTGTGTAATTGTCCAAGTTTGGAACAACTGTAGATATGTCATATGAGTGTACAAAAAAGTTTGCAAGTTGTCCATTTATTTTTGGTTTTTATTTTTTATTTTTATTTTTATTTTTATTTTTAAAGCCAAACTCCAACATACAACTATATTTAATTTCACACAACTACAAAAATCTCACTTTTGTCTTTGACGAGACTTGAAACTACAACCTCTTTGGTTAACAACATAATTATCTCACGGATACTAGTGAACCAAAAGTCCATCAATTAAATTGTCTATATACTAACACTGTAACAAGTTGTTGCATTTATTTGGGTCGAGTTTGTTACTCGTGTTTACTAATGATGTATTTTCTGTTAAAGAGTTGTTGGGCATCAGAGAACATGAAGTTCCAAAATAATGCCGAACTAACATCTCTATAGTCTTTACTCAAACTATATTAATCAATATTACGTTCCTTGCGAAATGAAGCAACATGCCTTTGTCAAGCATAACACAGTGGTCCAAATAAGAATGACACAAGAAAAAAAGATTCATTGTCAGTAGACAAATGATCTATATGGTAACATGAAGATGCAAAACATAGATATTTTTACCAATCTATCTAGGCGTGAAAACTTCTTCTGATTTACCAAATTGCCACAAATATTTTTAGCCTTTGATTAAGTCAAATTTAAAACATCTAATGGTTCTAAATTTTTTACTTTAAGATAGTGTTTTATTTGAACTCTTCTTCCTTCTTTATTGTTTCAAAAATAGATATGTTTAATCAACCCCTCCTGATAATCACTTTCACTCGGTTCCTTACCAAGTTTTGGTCTTTTTGAAAAAAATATGCTGCTACTTCTGGCTTTGTGATGTTTTACTTTTTATTTTTTTGCCTTATAAAAATATAAATAAAGGGGGCACATGGGAAGACTTGTTACCTATTACTCTTTTTAGCAAAACTATCACCTCCAACTCATTCAACTACATTTCTTTCAAACCTTATAATCAATTCAACATCTATCACAAACATAAGTACCAATTTCTAAGGTACTGCTTTTTTACTTCAAGTAGCCATTTTTTCAATGATAAAGAAACAAAGGCAATATCAATAAAGTGTCTATTACTTTACTTTTCTTTAATAAAAAACCTAAAGAACACAAATAATAAAGAACTGGAAAACACAAAACTTTACATCTTGGATCAGTATCAAAGCAAAAACTCAATTTTCTTTGACAAACACGGGTAGTCTAGAACGTTTGTTGAATGTATTTATCGAACATACACCTGGTGGGTGTTTACTTTCGAAACAATCAAACAACAAATTGCTCAAAATTATGTGCCACTACAAAAACATCCAAAGTCAAAAGGATCTATTATCATTACACTAAAATAACATGCATAGATGTACATACACACATAATGAAGCTACACCAAGAATAATAATAATAATAATAATAATAATAATAATAATAATAATAATAATAATAATAATACGGAACATCTAACGGGAAAATGACACATTTACAAGACCCCATAATTCCATATCCATAAGTGACGATGATAAGAGACTTTGGGGGAAATAATATTACTTGATATCGAGAAGCATAAACAAAAGCAACAAGATTGCCCAAAGACGAAAAAGAAAATTATAACCAAAGCATAAAAGAAACACACGACTTTACTGGGAGAATAACACTTTGCTATTAAGTTTTATAGCAAAGGAAAATGAAAAGAATAACAAATAGAAAGGAAAAAAAAAAAAAAAAGTGTGGATAAGACAAAAGAAGTTTTATTAAAACCACAATGGCCCAAACAACCTATAACAAAATCTCAACAACAAAACAAAACAGAGCCAAGCAACCACACAAGGCCTACGAGGAACTTGGAAGTTGGACCAAGAAAAGCCGAACAAAAAAGATAACAAGCAAAACTAAAAATAATAGCCAAAACAAACATGCTCACACAAGCAACATTGGACACAGAAGAAACACCTCAAAAAGCAAAAACAGTAGGCTGAAATTGAAGCATCAATACATCAGCAGGCTTGAATTGAAGCACTCCACTCAAGCCTCCAAACGAGAAATCAGTAGGCTTGAATTGATGCATCAACACATGAGCAGGCACAAATCTAAATTCGAGTCGCCTGAGAAGTGTACCCATTGAGGTTGCAACTTGAGGGGTCGCTGAACCAGTTCGATTATCTATGACAACGAAGTGGACCCAAACAACAATGCCCGGTGTTTAATCCGAAAGAAAGAAATAAGTTGTATCTTGAACACTAAATCCAACTCATTATTTTTAGGACCCTGGAACACGATTTTGTTTCTAATTTCCATAAAAAATAGAAAACTGACCAACCACAGCTTGTCACACGGGTTTCAAACTATTGGGAAAGACACCATTTCCATCTACGTTTAAGATATCTGCTATACTCGATCCGTCAAAACTGTCCAAGCTCCACCAACCAAACACTTTGTTCCATACTGATTTAGATTTACAGCAGAAAACGAAACAATGATCCAAGGACTCGACCTCCAGATTACAACTGGGCATAAAGTGGTGTCCAAGTCCATGCCATATCGATCAAGTAGTGCTAGACACCCATGTTTCAATCGCCACATAAAAACACTAAATCGAAAAAAGAATAATTGGTTCATATGTTCTTTTCTTGAGATAGAGAAAAGTAAAAATAAAGTAATCATAAATCATGTTCTTAAGTTGGAGGGAAAAAAAAATAGTTTGTTCAAATTACATGTTTTTTATTTAGTTGTTAGTGACACATTTTTTAAAAAGGGCATATTAGTCTTTACACATAACATTAAAGTTCCCTTTATTTTTCTTTCCAAAAATAGGATAAAGATTTTTTTAACAAAAATTCTTCGTATCTTCTTCTTAACTTGATTTTCTTTTCTTAAAATAAAACTTAAAAACTTAAAATATATTCTCTTTTTGTTTATTTTTTCTCAGATTTTAAGTCAAGAACACGGTGTCAGAGCAATGACTTTTATGAATTTGAACTTCAAATGGTTGATATGTTAAATGGTTTCGAGTTTCAAAGAACCAATAAAATATTTATGAGTCTTCTCCAGTTATTATACATTCAAATTGCATTTGCCTTTTAAAAAAAATGTAAAATACGAATTTAAATGAAGAAACTTTTTTATACGTATGACATAATTACTTAATATTTTTTTAATTGAATAGACAAATAAAAAAGATTATTTAGTCAAAGATGGCACCGCAGAAATCTTTATTTAATAGAAATCCTTCCAGCGTTTTTTTAAAAAAAAAAAAAAAAAAAATACTACAATATTATAATTTACTCGACCACTTCATACTCTACCGTATTATAATTTTCTCGACCATTTCTTTCCTTCATTTCCAATTTGGTGGCAACAACATTTTCATAATCTTTCGAGTAAATTGCAAAATTCATCCATATACTCTGGCTAAAATGCGAGTGCAATGTCTACTATTTGAAATATAGACCGTCCTTAGGCTTCTAGTAGTGGATCGGTCTCCATGATCGGTCGGTTTCGGTCGTGGTCAGTCGAAGCCACTGTGGTGGTTTGGTTGTCGATCGGTCGAGGAACGAAAATTTACCAACTTGGTCGAATATACGACCGAGTTTTACACGTCTTTTTTTTTTCTTGCCACTGTGGCAACTTGATAGTCGTCAGATCGTCGGAGAGAGAAAACTGACGTGGCATGGTCGAGTGCGGTCACCACTGCTATTAGCCTTATGAGAAACTTATGATTGCATGTTTAGTCTTAGGCTAAAGTAAAATGATTAAAATACCCTTATTTTCTACATCATTAATTTTCATATTTACGAGGGTAGTTTGATCATTTCACCTCAGATAAATTTCTTACAAAGACGGTTTCTGCACTTTCCAAATAAAAAGGACTGCACCCAAATTTAACTAAAGTACTAGGATGATTTTTGCATTTACTCTCATCTTTCAAACACAAAACAGTTAGTTTGATCACTTCATTTGACTTTGTCACTTTGACTTTTTATATCTTTCTACATATAACCAAACCTAACCAAAAATATAATCATTTAACATTATATAAATAACCCAATAATTATTCTTCATTTCATCATAATTTGCTCCAAAAATCTTGCTCATTCAATTGTGTGTGATTTTCAACAATAATAATACTAATGGCTAGCAAAGAAGAAGGTGATATATTGAGTCAACTGGTTGACTTAGTAAAAGTGATATCAGGGTTACCAGATTGTAGAAATGCTTCAAGAAAGATGTATGGGAATTTGATGAGAAGAATTAAGCTTTTGAGTCCTTTGTTTGAAGAGCTTAAAGATGGTGAAAAACAACAAAAGCTTGATGAGGGTGATCTTAAAGGGTTTAATGATTTGATCATTGCTTTGAATATGGCTTTGGAGTTGCTTAAGTCAGTTAATGATGGTAGCAAGATTTTTCAGGTATGAATTCTTGATTTGTGTCATTATTGGATTTTGTATGTTGGATTTGGATTTGAGGGTGATTAGATTAATGGGTGTGTTTCGAAATGTGTTATTTGGGTTAAAGTTACTTGATTTATGATTTTTTTGTGGTTTGGAGGGATTATGGGACTATGGGTGATAAATAGGTGGCAGGAAAATTTGTGTTATGGGTGTTTGACATTGCGGTTTGGAAGTGATTGTCTGATTTTTGCGTTATCGAGTTGGATATAATAAGTGTTAGCGTATAGGTGTAGTGGAACTGATTTTAGTTATAGGATCGAGTGATCAAGCTTAGGACTAGCTGCAATGAAAATGGTTTTGATTTTATATAGGGGTCGTATGAGATGTGAATCGTTGAATGATCAGAACTTTCGAAACACCCAAATAGCTAGGCCATCTTTAAACAACAGAAGCACGTATCTCGTTTTGGTACGGCTGATTATCTGATTCATTCCATGTCACAATCATTTTCAAAAGGCAATGCCAAACACCCTTTGGTATTTGGTATAGACATAAGTAATGATCAATGGGACAGAACCACAAGATAAGGATAGTGTTCTTTTGATTAACATGAGTATATTTCCATTTATGCATTATTTGAATGCTTATGTTTGTGGTTATGTGCATAGGTGTTCTATTAATTGTTTTTGGAATAGTTGAAGCAAATGCATGATCTATGACTATCCTAATCGCGCTTTGCATAGTCATTTTTATTTCTTATTGGTATTGAAGTTGAAAGCTAGTGCATTTGACTTCATAATCCAAAGCGGAGCTTAATTTGTGTATTTAAATTAATTTGTTACTCCATACAGGCGCTTCAAATTGAGAAAACCGCAGGCAAGTTTCATGTAGTAACATCACAGATTGAGGAAGCATTGAGCCAAATTCATTATGAAAGCTTCGACTTATCTGAGGAAGTTCACGAGCAGGTATCAATTCTTTCTGAGAGAATGAATAGCTCGTTATAATTCCTTAACTGTTTTTCTCAACAGTATATGACTACCAAAAATGCCATTTTTGTTTCAGATTGAACTTGTGCACGCACAATTTAAAAGAGCGAAAGGGCGAATGGATTCTCCTGATTTACAGCTTCAGATAGATTTGGCTAAAGTGAGCAGTGGGGAGCTTGATACGGAAACAGTCATGAGACTGNGGTCGTATTAGATGTGAATCCTTGAATGCTCAGAAGTTATGAAACATCCAACTAGCTATGCCAACTTCAAGCAACAAAAGCACGCCTCTCGTTTTATAACAACTGATCATGTGATTCTAATTATTTCATGTCGCAAACAATCTCAAAACGCAAAGAAACACCATTTGGTATTTCGTATAGTCGTAACTAATGATCAATGGGGTAATACCACAAGATAAGGATAGTGTTCTTGTGATTAACATGAGTATATTTCCATTCATGCATTATTTGAATGCTTATGTTTGTGGTTATGTGCATAGGTGTTCTATTAATTGTTTTTGGAATAGTTGAAGCAAATGCATGATCACACTTGGTTCCCCGAATCAGGATATTATGATTCTGATCCGCTTCATTATCTGGGACTATCCTAGTCGTGCTTTGCATAGTCATTTTCATTTCTTATTGGTATTGAAGTTGAAAGCTAGTCCATTTGACTTCATAAGCCAAAGGCGAGCTTAGTTTGTGTATTTAAATTAGTTTGTTACTCCATACAGGCGCTTCAAATTGAGAAAACCGCAGGCAAGTTTCATGTAGTAACATCACAGATTGAAGAAGCATTGAGCCAAATTCATTATGAAAGCTTTGAGTTATCTGAGGAAGTTCACGAGCAGGTATCAATTCTTTCTGAGAGAATGAATAGCTCGTTATAATTCCTTAACTGTTTTTTCTCAACAATATATGACTACCAAGGATGCCATTTTTTGTTTCAGATTGAACTTGTGCACGCACAATTTAAAAGAGCGAAAGGGCGAATGGATTCTCCTGATTTACAGCTTCAGATAGATTTGGCTAAAGTGAGCAGTGGGGAGATTGATACGGAAACAGTCATAAGACTGTCTGAAAAGTTATGTCTTACAACAGTTAATGATCTAAAGAGGGAATCACTTGCGATTCATGATATGGTCATATCAACTGGTGGATATCCTGAAGACCGCTTTGCAATGATGTCGTTTCTTCTCAAGAAAATAAAAGATTGTGTAATGTTGGGAAATCCCGAAGATGATATTTCGGAAGGGGAAAAAAGTGTCATGAGGCATCGATCTCCTGTTATTCCAGATGATTTTCGGTGCCCAATATCCCTTGAATTGATGAAAGATCCTGTGATTGTGTCAACGGGGCAGGTATTATGTTTTTGACTAATTATCTGATATTTAGATAGATTATGATTGTGATTATTTGATTATTTTGGGGTCAAATTATCAGTTTCACACCAGCTATAAAAGGACAGATTTTCTATGGTAGTCTAAAATAAAATCACCTATTTAGCCGTTATCTAAACCTACATTCAGACTTTTTGCTCAGAAAAAGGTCATTTTATCTACTAATTTCTTAATAACTAGAAATTGTCAAACACTAGCCAGTTTTGTTATGGCCGACTATCTATGATTCAACAATGTACGTCCAAACATCGCCTTTTAGAACCAATGACTTAGAGTGCTGCAAAACACTACTATGCTAAAGGTCTAAAGTTATTATAATTGTACAATTTTTCTTTGTTGTATAATTAAATATCTCCATTTGAAAAATGACCATTTCGTTTTTTACTATTCGTGGTCCACATAGTATCTATGTAGAAGACTTTTTTGTGTTCATTATTATGTTAATAATAGAATATTTAGTTTTCTAAATTTGTAGAAGATTTCCAAATTGTTAGGTAATATTAGCAATTAATTATATATTTAGGTAATTAGTCTGTATTAAATAACATTCTTTTGCCTAGTATTGACCTGTTCGATTGTTGAACGTTTTCTAGTCCACAAACCTACCATTGTTTTTGAACGTTTACTCTTTCTAATTTGATCTTTGTGGGTTTTGTTGCTATTTTACAGACATATGAGCGATCATCTATTCAAAAATGGCTCGACGCGGGACACAAAACATGCCCAAAGACTCAACAAACGTTGCTACATACAGCATTGACTCCAAACTACGTCTTAAAGAGTCTAATCGCTCTATGGTGTGAGAGTAATGGTGTCGAGCTCCCAAAAGCCAACAACAAAGCAGGACGTAGTGGTGCAGAATGTGATCGGACCGTAATCGGTTCGCTACTCCAAAAACTCGTGATCGGGGACTCAGACGAGCAAAGATCAGCTGCTGGTGAACTTCGATTATTAGCGAAAAGAAACGCCGATAACAGAGTTTGCATAGCCGAAGCTGGTGCTATTCCACTATTAGTTGAATTATTATCGTCTCGAGACGGTAGGACCCAAGAACACGCTGTCACCGCCCTTTTAAATTTATCAATAAACGATGCCAACAAAGGCGTTATTGTGAATGTTGGAGCTATACCCGAAATCGTAGATGTTTTGAAAAACGGGAGTACCGAAGCTCGGGAAAACGCAGCCGCCACCCTTTTTAGCTTGTCATCAGTGGATGAAAATAAGGTCGCAATCGGTGCAGCAGGTGCAATACCGCCACTTATCGATTTGCTTCAAGAAGGGACTCCACGCGGGAAAAAAGACGCGGCTACAGCTATTTTTAACCTATGTATTTACCAAGGAAACAAGGTTCGGGCCGTTCGGGCAGGGATAGTGGCACCGTTAATGAGATTGTTAAAAGATGCTAGTGGCGGGATGATGGATGAGGCGTTAGCAATATTGGCTATACTTGCTAGTCATCATGAAGGGAAGATGGCTATCGCAGAAGCTGAGCCTATGGGGGTTTTGGTTGAGGTAATACGGACAGGGTCAGCTAGAAACCGGGAGAACGGGTCTGCTGTCTTATGGTCTTTATGTGCGGGTGACGTTCGGTGTTTGAAAATTATGAAGGAGCTTGGAGCAGAAGAGGTGTTAAAGGAACTTTCCGAGAATGGAACTGACAGAGCGAAAAGAAAGGCTGGGAGTGTATTGGAACTTCTGCAACGTATCGAATCTGTTGAGACTACACTAGGTTTATGACGTTACAGTATAAAAAGTATAATGATAAGATTATAAGAGAGTAAATGATAGAAATAATTGTTAATTTGTAATTTATGATATGTAAAGGACTGGGTTTGTACTTGGTCCTAACCATCTGTTAGAATATTTGACTTTCGGAGTCAAAGTTGTATCATTCAAAGTTAAAGGCTGTTGTAAAAAATGAAAACTATTTTTATTTGTATCAAAGTTAAAGCTGTTGTAAAAAATTCTTTGTATCATGTGTATGTATAAAGTTATGTTACACATTACCAACGTATTTTCAGATTTGTGCCGACTTGAAACACGTACTATTTTATTCAATGACTTCAACAATTACTTTCAAATTTTGTTTCGACTTCACCAATACGACCTGCTAAACTTGCATCGTTAGTCCTTTATACTAACGGCCGTTAGTAAATAACTTAAAATTTGGTTTTCTTACGATTTCGTCCGTTTTTACACGTTTTCATCCATCTTTACACGTTTTGATCCGTTTTTGCATGTTTTCATTCGTTTTTGCATGTTTTCATTCGTTTTAACAAGTTATAGTCCTTCTTTTATATTTTCATTCACTTTTATACGTTTTTGTCCATTTTTATACGTCTTCGCCCGTTTTTGCACGTTTTCATCCGTTTTAATAAGTTTACGTCTATTTTTACATGTTTTCATCCGTTTTTACACGTTTTCGTTCGTTTTTGCACATTTTCGTCTGCTATAGACGTTTTCGTTTGTTTTCGTACGTTCTCATCCATTTTTACACGTCTTCGTTCGTTTTTTTCACGTTTGATCCGTTTTTTTCATTCATTTTTTCATGTTTTCGTACACTTTTACACATTTTTTTTGGCACGTTTTCGTCCGTTTTTACACTTTTTCATTGTATTTGCACATTTTCATCTGTTTTTACATGTGTAAAAACGGACGAAAACGTGTAAAAATGGATGAAAATGTAAAAGAACGACTAGAACGTGTTAAAACGAATGAAAACATGCAAAAATGAATGAAAACGTGTAAAAACGGATCAAAACGTGTAAAGATGGATGAAAACGTGTAAAAGTGAATGAAAACGTGTAAAAACGGACGAAATCGTAAGGAAACCAAATTTTAAGTTATTTACTAACGGCCGTTAGTATAAAGGACTAACGATGCAAGTTTAGCAGGTCATATTGGTGAAGTCGAAACAAAATTTGAAAGTACGTTGTTGCAGTCATTGAATAAAATAGTAAGTGTTTCAAGTCGGCACAAATCTGAAAGTACGTTGGTAATGTGTACCCATAAAGTTATAAAAAAGAATCTTTGAAAAGGTGAAAAGGTGTTCCGTGTTAAGTTATAACACGAAAAACCTCATCAAAGATCCGTTGGACTCAAACCCACGACCACGTGGTTAAAAGCCACGCGGTCTACCAATTGAGCTAGAACGGCTGTTTGGAATCTTAGTGGCATTCGGGTAGAACTAGCATTCGGGTATTCTACCATGACGTGTAGTGTATGCAAACATAGGGGCTACTTACTTTAGTAACTAAGGGTTTTGTTTGGTTTGATTTGTGGGCATCAAGAAGGTGTAAAGCACCGGTCGTTGATCCGAAGCATATAATCAAAAGGTTAGTAAATGATGTGTTATTTGTGTGTTAATTCATGTATGTCAAACGGATCCTTTTGGGATGATCTTTCGACTACGTACTCGTGTTTATAATTGTTATATGGTCACAAAATCCCAAGATTATTGAAGTTGTATCTATATCTATACTACTATATAAAGCATTTAAGTCATTCCCTCAATAGAAAGACTTAAAAATTCAGCCTACACACTTGCCGATTAGGAAATTTCAATAGCTTGTTGCATACACACAAATAAACGTTACATCCAGAAAATTAAGTGTATTAAATTCATAAACTTGTAACAGCCCTCTAAATTAATACAACCCATTTAAACCATCTATAAACTTTTGACAATCACATTACCTTTTAACTTCTTGCAATTACACTACCATCTTAACTGAAATTATTGTTAATCGTAAATTAATTGTTAAAAAAAGTATGGCCAAATAATATCATGTTGCCAAAAAAATTTAATCACAAGATATCCGCCGTATCGCATGAGTACCATATCATATGTTTTAAGTTCAAATGAACATGATATGTGATGTTCACCAATCATAAACAATATGAAAAACTAAAATTTTTAACATGATATGTGATGTTCACCGATCATAAACAAGATGAAAAACTAAAGTTTTTAATTTTAACAATATTTCGGTAAAACAAAAAGAAGGTCCCTTTGTTTTGCTCGTTAAAGACGTTTAACGGGCAATCTTTGAGGCCTTACGCCATCCGTGGGACTCGAACCCACGACCACGTGGTTAAAAGCCACGCGCTCTACCAACTGAGCTAGAACGGCTTCTTGGAATCTTATTAACTTTCTATCTTGTAACCACCTTTCATTTCCATTGCCTCTTTCACATACATATAATCCGTAATACATTTAACCGAAAATAATTACTCTATCTTCTATTCCAACACAAAGTACACAACCAGTGAACAACCATGACGTCAGCGTCCGCCATAACAACAGCCCTAACAACCCTCCACATAACAACCAAACACAGTCATCACCTCCTATTGCCTCGTTCATCACAGTTCATTTCTTCATCATCATTATTAACCAATAACAGCAAACTAGTTATTATACCATGGATGCACCAAACACGTCACCTCCACGTCATTGCTGCAGAAACAGGTACGAGGAAGAAACCTACGTCAGAACAGCCGAGGTACTCGAAAGCTGCNTTTTTTTTTTTTTTTTTTTTACGGCAATTGTGGCCCTAGCCCAGAAGGCGTAACGAGCCCACACAACCAGGTTGGGTCTAGCCCAGAAGGCAATGGCACCCTTCCCTTTACGCACGCGGGAGGAAACCCCTATCGCCCTTGACAAGACTCGAACTTGAGACATTGCCTATGATACTGCTAGACCAGAGGCCCATTGGTGCTTATATAAGCTTTTTATGACATGATAAACTTATATAAGCCGAAAAGTTTCAAAATAAGCCACAAAAAGTGAGCTTATGAAGCATAAGCCCGAAATAAGCCGGCTAAATAAGCCGAAAAAAACACTGCCTTAGTTCGTATAACATTGATAATTGACAATGAGGGACGGAACCAGAACTAAATATGACCCGGTGCATTTACAGCAAAATAAACATGATTATAAACGCATATTTTTAGGACCAAGTCCATTTTAGAAGAATTATGATTTTATAAGAGAACCGCGAAAATCCATTGGTGTCCCGGGACCTTCGTCACCGCTGACAACAATAACCCATTCACCAGTAGGGGTTAAGGACAACATGGGGAAACAATGTAATATTTAACAGGGATAATTAGTCTTGTATTAACTATTTCTCTGTAAGTACGTTAATTGGCTTATGTTCCTATTGCGTGTACTATTGCTGATGTGGCACTGGTCATTTCGTACACACAATAGGGAGAGGCAATTTATGTATCTATGAGGAATTTTTTTTGGCAAGTTAGATACTATAATTTGAACTAATTATCCCTGTTTAATAGTGTCGGATATTTGGCAACATGAGACTAGAGATAGGTATGCTATTTAGGGAGGTTAGAATCGATATAAGATGTTGTTACTCATGACTTGTGATTTTAGAGGCTTCTGCGAAGCTATCTAAGGGTGATTTATATTAGTACGGGTTGGTTCTGATTGTTGTAATTTAAGTTTGTAATGGTGTTTGAATGTGCTTTTATTGTGTAGTTGTTTAAGTTTTGTGAATTTTGTTTTGTTAGTGGCGTCTAGGAGGAGCTGCGAGGAGCTAATATTTGATGGTCGTGTGACTGTTAATGGTTCCGTATGCAATACTCCACAGGTAAAATTAGTGACTGGTGTTTGAGGTTATTCATATTCTTCACATGTGTTAATGTTGGTGTTGTGAACTTGTGATATTGCTTTTTTAGCATTGTGAATGTTGATATTTTGATAATGCGTGCAGACTAAAGTTGATCCGAAAAAGGATATGATTTATGTAAATGGTAATCGGCTTCCTAAGAAACTGCCTCCGAAGGTCTATCTTGCTCTCAACAAGCCAAAAGGGTTTGTTTTGACTTTATCGTAGTCCATATGAACATTCTTTTTTAGTTACAGTATTAGTTTCCATGTTGTAATGGCATTTCACTGAATCAATAATATTGCAGGTACATCTGTTCATCAGCAGAGAGCCAAACTAAATCTGTCATATCTTTATTTGATGATTATATGAAGAGTTGGGTATGTTCTATATAAACATCACGTGACACCTTAAATGTTACTTATCTTAACCTACTGTCATTTTATACAGGATAAAAGAAATCCGGGGCAACCAAAACCTCGATTGTTTACTGTTGGTCGTCTTGATGTTGCCACAACTGGACTGATCATTGTGACAAACGATGGTACTTTACAGTTACATTTATGTTGTATCATGTTGTGGGGTCATGATGCACACCTTTTAACTGATCTTTATGCTTTTCAGGCGAGTTTGCCCAGAAAATTTCTCATCCTTCATCTGGTTTATCGAAGGAGTAAGTTCCATGTTTGAAATGCTAGATGATATTGCAATTCCAGAACTTAGAGGCTCTGTTTTTATTTAATCCTTATCAAATACGTAAATATTATGTGTGGATATATTTGTGAACTATAAGGCCTGAATGATGTGCAATTTATTTTGTGGCTCAAGGTACATTGCAACAATAGATGGAGCAGTGAATAAACGACACTTGATAGCCATTAGTGAGGGAACAGTTGTTGATGGTGTTCGTTGTATTCCAGATGCTGTGGAACTACTACCACAACAGCCTGATAAATCAAGACCTCGCCTTCGCATCGTGGTAAGTCCAACATCTATTTCGACCAATACGTGTTATAATTTGATACACTAGTGACGTGTGCATAAGTGTAGCAGGACATTTTGGGTAATTCTAATTCTGTTGAATCAATTGCCTGTAGGTTCATGAGGGGAGAAATCATGAAGTTCGAGAGCTTGTCAAAAGTGCTGGACTTCAGGTATACTTTCGATTCTTGATCTATGTACACATCATCCTCACCGAAATGGATACATATTTAATGTGAATTTGTTTTGTTTCATATCATTTCAGATTTACTCACTGAAACGGATACGTATTGGAGCATTCAGGCTTCCACCAGATCTTTTGTAAGTATTAACTCATTTTGATTCCTCCCTTATTACCCAAACACAACCCATATGTTCTTACAGTGTAAATTTTTGTGCTCCAAGTAACCTTCCTTAATCATGTCTAATTTTATAAAAAGGATGGATTTATATTCTAGCAGATCTTTTGATAAACTGGCCACTTATTTTCTGTTTATTGGCAGGTTCGGAAAGCACATTGAATTAAAGCCACCTCAGTTGAAGGCATTGGGGTGGGGCGAGAAGTAATTTCCAGAATTGAGACAACTGTACCCTATAAGCAGCATATCTAAACGTAAAGAAAAGATTTTCAGTTGTTTGGAGTTGCCAAAGCTCAATTCCTCGTATATGTACAAAGATGATTGCAGCCCCATTATTGATTATATGCAGACAACGGTTGGCTGGGGTGTGGTTAGAGTGCCCTTTGTCTGTTGGAAGATGTGAGCATAGTAAAATGGTAGGTTTTTCTTGTATTAAATAGTGTTGGCAATGAACCATTAAGCTGTAGCTTCAGGAATAGAAACCTTTCTTCTTTTATAACTATACCTTAATTCTCCTTTTAATATAAAGGTTTAAATTGAGTTTCATCTGTAAGCGTGTTTGGTTTGTTTTTATCAATTTTAATATGAAAGAAAAGCAAAAAAGTAAGCACTAGACTGATTTCCTGCTTTCATTTTGGCGACTGCAATCCATCCTCACACACACGACACATAAAGTCTATTTGCTTGCACAGTTGCACGCACACACACTTGCCGGAGCTCTTTCTGAAGCAGTCCCTTTACCGTCGGTTAGGGGTGTGACCGTCTATATCTCACCTCCCCAATACCTCGCTCCGGCGGGATTGGGTATTGTTGTATTTTGGCCACTGCAATTAGCTTATAGTCTCTTGCCTTGTACTAAACCAATAATTACTACATGATCCATTCATTACTCTACTGATAAGTAGCTTGCCTATAATGCGTACTTCTTAAAAGATTGCTCACTTATCAGTCTTGAAGCAATGAAGCACTTCCTACTTAATTCTCAGATGCAATATCCAAATCATCGATTTGTTGGATCTCTTATTCAAATAATGGTCTAATTCCGGGGGATTTACTTCATAAATTATATTTGGTTACGTTCAACGACAACATCAGGTCTCTTGTTCTTGAAATATTGGTCAAGTTCCTATTCCTTCATCAATCACAACTTCCGCCATCTTATTTGTGAGTCCATCACTTTCCTTGTTGATATTACTTTCTTGAGGTCTAATATAATGATGGATCAGTAGATTAAATACTTGCCGTGGTTAAGAAAATGTGCATTTGCATACATTGCAAGATTCACTAATCACTATCAATCGAGAAACTTGCAGAGAGCATGTTACGCAAGTAGTTATTTGGAGTTACGCAAGTAGTTATTTGGAGTTACGCAAGTAATTATTTGGATTGTAAATACGGATTAACTTACAAAGGTATTTCTAACGATTGTCTAGTAGGGATAAAGATTCACGAGGACAGTGGAAAAGAAAAAAGCAGTACGATGGTGTGTATGCTACATTGAGGATGGTGGTTGATATTCTATAGCCAAAAACAAACCTTTGAATGATACAAGTTACTAGAATCTCCTCCGTGAGTTGATGAGACAGACGACACAAAAAATGATACAGCCAGGGTGTCATAAATTTGAGGTAGAGGACTAGAGGTTTACCCACATAAAAATGGTTTTCAAATACTCAGAAACGTTTAAACTGATTGAGTAGCATTAGATATCCTGCTCGATGACCTAAGGCAATCCAAATATGATTAATGGAGATATAAAAATTATGCCTGGATGCCTGGATGCCTTCATCTTCGTCAGCTACTTCCCTTAACTGAAAGAAATAATGAGAACAGCTTGAATTTGATAAAAATTATGATTAATGGAGATATAAATTAGCGGAAAAAGAGGTATGCTACTTGTTCTGTGAGAAATTTATTGAACTCAAACAGCATACCGACGAAATGAAACAATCAGTTATTATTTATTCCTATAAAATCAGCCTAAAAATAATCTCATGCTTAAAAATGTTACTGTAAATCACAGAATCAATATAATTTTTTTAATATTTTGAATTAGTATTAACAAATCTCGTCTCTTCTGTTTAAATTCTCATACTTGCTAGAGATGAGCATAGTCCATTACAGAGGTACTTGCTACAGCTCTAGATAGACCCTTATTATGACAAGCAGATTACTCTTTCTAACATCTGATACAAAAATCAGTTGTTAAGATAATCATAAGTTACATTTTATTGTCACATTTTGTCACCAAATTCTCTAGAATTAAAAGCCAATCACCAAAAACACACAGAATCATCAAATCAAACATACAAGTGAACACAAACGTAAAGCACATTTGTTCACTAAAACCTTAAGAATCAAACATCAAACACAAAGAATATTAGATCAAATGTAAAAGCCACAAAATACCTAGACATTGTTCTATCAAAACCGACGTCACTGCAACAACACTCAATTTAAAACTAAGAATATTTTAATCAGATATTGGCCCTGGAAGTCTGGAACTCAACTTAGTCTACAAGTGAAATGAAATTTGAGGAAGAAAAAGATAGAGCAAATGTGGACACATCTATGGTGTGAACTTGCCTTCTCCTTCATCGTGAAAGCGTGATTACAGTTGGATGGTGCAAATTTATCTTATACAGCGGTATAAAATCATGTTTTACTTTCTCTCTTTGACCTTACCTAGTAAACATTATAAATTAATTAAGTATATTATACACCCCTTTAATTACATCACCAAGTTTGATAAATCACTTTGACTCTGATTTGGGTTACGGTTGTTTTGAAGGTAATGAAAATTGGGGAGGGAAATAACGCGCCCAAAAAGATTAAGTTTTTTCGTTTCATTTTAAAAGAACTGCCTAAGTTTACCTATAGTCTTACTAAACAAAATTTGATTAAAAAAAAAAAAAAAAAAAAAAAAAAAAAAAAAAAAAAAAAAAAAAAAAAAAAAAAAAAAAAAAAAAAAAAAAAAAAAGGAGGCTGTCTTTGTATAAGAAAACATGGCTCTATACAAGGAATAGAGTCGGGCTTTCTTGAAGAAAACATGGCTCTAACGTTTTTCAACATAAATCCCGGTTTTATAAAAGAAAACATGGCTCTATACCCTTTTTTAGAACACTATGTTTAATAATATTTTGAAATATTTTCCTTTGAAGGGTAATTTGAAAATCCACTTCCAACGTTTTCTATGATTTTAAGTAAATGATTTTCCTTATTGATTGAAGAAATATGGTTACAAACAGAGCCAAGCAAGGCTTTCAAGTCGAGAAATACAGAAGAGAACATTTAGCCAACACATATATGAACATTCATGTTTTGCACAAAAGAGTATCAACTTTTAATGCTTCTTCGAAATAAGGTACGTTTTTAACTTCCAAAAAGATGTGTGCATCCACTCCATTGCCTTGTGCGTCGTCCATCAAACATGCAATCTCTTGTACAGGTAGGCGTCCAGGGGCTGCCCAGGTCGGTTTTCCGAAACCAAAGTCAGCTTCATAAAAGGGGAACTTACACCAACTAGTTAAAAAGATCACATAAGTCGATTCCAAAATTTCAACATCTTTTAGTGTGAGAGAGTTCAAAACCGTTGTTTGTCCTTCTTCGCTACAGTGGTTAACCTTTGAGAGCTTATTAATGGTTTTCTTGACGTTATGAGATAAACGATCTGCCAGTTCTTCGGTTGTTTCAACCATACGAGCATCAGTGGCACAAAATCCTACTAGATTCCCACAAGATTCTTTGGGAATTAAGGATGCCGTTTTCCCCCTTAGGTCTACTGGCTGAACAAGTATAGACTCACTTGGCTTATCATTTGTTGCATTAACAACAGAAATGAAAGCCTTCCAAATGATGGCTGATACCAACTGCACCTTTGACAAATGAAGAGTGTTAAGCTTTCCATTATCCATGGCCTTCGCTTTCAATATAGATATTTCACTCTCACTGAATGAAACTCTTTTTCTGATATATAACTTGCTTGACAACTCATCACGTATAAGTGGTAGAGGAATTGGACCATAACAACGACCTGGAAATAATGAAGGAGAGTTGAAACCAGGCCCTGAGAATTCGATCTCATTTTCTTCTCGGTTCATAGCAGCCCATTCATTTAGGAATGTGCATAGAGTGGAGGCATCGGCAATCTTGTGCATAATACTTGCACCAAGTGCAACACCTCCACAGTTGAACATGGTTACTTGAATTGCAAGTAACGGGTCAGTGAATTGCTCAACGGCGAATATCTTGGGTGGAATGAATTCATCGACAAACTTAATATCCACACCGGGAGCAAGAATATCTTGCATTTTGATGTCAACTTTGGCATGTATAAACTCGACACCTTGATCATTGCAGTCAATTGTCTGAGTTTTATCCACGTATCTACCTGCAAGAGGGTAAAACTGTGTTAAAATTTTTGCAAGTGATGTTTCTAGCCTGGAAACAAACTTTGGGATTGCATTGTTATTTGCGGAGAAAAAAAGGACAACACTTATGTTTATAAAAGGAATAAGCTCGTCGGTAAAGCTAATTTTGTAGTGTCGGAGGGTTTGAGGAGTTGGAACGAAGGGTTTTATAAGTTTGCTTGATTGTTTTTGAATATTCATCATCATCACTGCTTCTACACTTGGTAATAAGCAAGTTGAAGAAGAAATAACTTATCGGGTTGGTATTTATAACTTAACACCTTAGTTTCTTTTCGGTATTTTTATTTTTACTTTTTTGGGAACGGCAGTTTCTTTTTGACTTACTCAAGGGATTATGCTACTAGTAACATCCATAATCATGCAAGCATTTTCATAATAAAATTGAAACCATGTGTGTATTTTTATACAAATTAATGACTCGGGCTACCAGTAATCCCAAAAAGTACAGCACAGCACAGCACACACGTCGCCATTTTATATGATTAATACCCACGGCTAATAATTACTATAATCCAAAAATTAACTATTTTAGGTATAGGAGCAAAATATGTAGTCACCATCGTCATACCATCTTTTGTATTTTCTTTTTTGAACATATATTACCTACTGTCGGTGGATGTTTGGTAGCGGGAGATGAAAATAGAGAAATGGAATGTGGAACACGTATGGTGAAACACTATATCTCGAGAATTTTCCTCCTTTGTATTTCAAAATTTCTACATTTTGTTAAGAAATTAAAGAATTCACTTTTGTAAGAGCATATGGTATAGTAACTCAAGAGGTGAGTTATGGCTTAACTTTTACTGCGTTAAGGTCGAGTTACCACACCGTGTTGGTGAGTTAAGAGGTTGCGTTAAGGGGAGAGTTATGGTATTAACGCAACGTTAAGGGTGTGAGTTAAGGAAGACTTTTGGAGAAATAGGTCGGTGCACGGGGTTGGTGTTTCCGTGCCGATTTAAACCTTTTGGAGACATGTTATCTTATATGTGTCATATAAGCCTAAAATAAGTATTTGGCTTGGTTAAAGCTTGTATGATGTGCTTATGAGCTTATTAGCTTATACGTGTCATATAAGCCAAAACTAAGTGTTTGGCTAAGCTTATATGGGTGGGCTTCTAAGCTTATATAAAGTGGTTTTATATAAGCACAAAAGTGTGGCTTTCTTAAGAGTTTGAGCATATATAACATGCTCTTTACAAATTACAATGTTACCCTCAATTATACATATAATCTAACATTAATATTCTTCAACCAGTGTCCTTTTTAATCATTTATCAACCTATATAAACCAAACACTCAAACTTATCAACTTATTAAACATAAGCTGATCGAAACACTCAACATAAGCTTATGATATATAAGCCAAAAGTTGCTTATATAACATAAGCATAAGCCCGACTCATAAGATGCAAACACCACCCTAGTCGGATCTCCTTTTTCATGGACCGTCTACGGGAGTGTTTGGCTAAGCTTATCAATTGGGCTTATGCTTATGGCTTATATATCATAAGCTCATAAACCCATGTTGAGTGTTTAGATTTATGTTTAACAAGTTAAGAAGTTCAAATGTTTGGTTTAGATTAGAATGGTACGTAAATGACTAAAAAAGACATGAGGTGAAAAATATGATACGTATAATTAAAGGTAAAATTATAATTTTGAGTGGAGTATCTTATATAAGCTCAACCCCCTTAAAACACTTGTTTAGGCTTATCAAAAACATATTATTTAAGCTTATAAGCCCACTTATATAAGTAAAACACTTGTTTAGGCTTATTTAACACATAAAAGCTAATAAGCTAATAAGCCCATCATATAAGATTAGACAAACACCTTCTTCAAATGCCGAGAAAATAAGGCTAATGAAACATAAGCCGAAAAACATAAATAAGCTTAAATAAACACCTCTTAAAACCTAAAGAATCACATATCAAAGACACTAAAAGTAAAACCCATTAAAGCCTAGACATTGTTCTACCAAACCTGTGCTACAACATTCGAGTTATGATTGAATACCTTATATTTATAGGCTAGCCCCAGAACTCAACCCAGTTAATAAGTGAACTGCATTTGAGGAAGAGGGTCAGAGCAAATTATGCACATAACTATGGTGTGACTACCTTCTACTTCATCTTTAAGGTGTGAGTAAAATTAAATTGGACACTTCAGATTTATATGATCCAGCGGTACTAATGTACTATACAATATCGTTTCTTTTTAACAGATTTACTCCTCAAACATGTCTCAATTCAAACTTAAACATACAATTAGTTGACGAGCCACTCTCATACCAGTTAACCAAAGTCACTTTGACTGATTTTGGTTATACTTACAAGTGTTCGTCTGGTTTGATTTTTCAATTAACAGTAAATAAGGGTTTTTTTTTTTTNACTGAATTGGACAATCCCCAATTCAGAAAACAAAATCATGTAAACTTCTAATCCATCCGATATCTGTTAATACTACACATATATCTGACAAGACTGATCTCTGACCAACAGAGCAAAAACAGAGTAATTTGCACAGATCAATCTTTCATCATACAGCCATTGCTTTCAGCACTTCATTCACCTTTGCTTGCACCTATCATCTAACTACATTTCCATACCACCTTCCCACCAAGACATTCAACCCGCATCCACAATGATCAAATGGTGTATGGCTTCGTTAGGCACCCATATCCCCTCCAAGTCAAGGGCTCTTCCAAATTTGATACATTTCCATCTCTACGAATGGCTTCACACATTTGGAAACACTCAGCTTGAGGGAGGACCAACGCTTACCTTCTGTGAGGATGTAAAGAATGGACCATGAAGTTTCATCTTTCACAACTCTCAATTCCATTCTACTCACACACCCCTCCTAGATCAGTTAGTGTTCATATAGGAAACCTACTTTATGAAAGCAAACATTATCCAAAACAAGTGGTATTCATATTGTAGACTTTAATTCTGCTCCAGACCCTCGAAGCTACTTCTGAATCAACCACCAACAGTAAATAAGGTTGTGAACATATCACTTATATTCTATTTTGGCTTGAAAGCACATAAAATACATGATGCTATTAGATTGTATGTTAAAAGTTATGGTTGAAGTGTAATAAAACTAATCAGCTGATGATAAAGAAAATTAGAAGCAAGCCAAACTGGCTATATCACCATCGATCTTCATAACAAAAATAACAACTTTTTTCATACTATCAAGTAGCACAACTGATCATTATTTTACAAGGAAATACATACTACTTACGCTGACTTCTTGACAGACGGACCAAAAAAGGCCTTATACCAAACGTATACAAAAGAATACAAAACTGGTACCAATGGATAAAAGATAAAAAAACCGCAACACAAACAACAATCATATCTAACAACACGAGAAATCTAGAAAAACTCTGGGGTGAGAGGGACCTCTGCAGAAAACCGTGAAGAGTTTTATCTTTAGGTTTATATAATTCTTGGGACCAAGAGGTTGGAATTCAATCAATAAATGCTAGCACAACCATAAACCAAACAGTCCCCATTCTGGGCTAGTTGAATCTATATCCGCAGCTTCCTTTTCCAAGAAAACTTAAACAGGTAAAATGTCGGCCATCCTAGCTTTAGCATCATCTGGAACTTCCCTACCCGGGACTTGGACCTTTAAAAGATTGTAGTACCTAATACATTATAATTTTAAAAAACTTTAGTACGTTAGAGCAAAAACAGTTTTCAGGTTAATTCAGAGTCAACCATGTTAGTCTATAATTAGATACAAGTGCAGAAACAAGTTGAGAAATGACGTACTCTATTGGAGTGAATAAGCTGTCATGCTCTGTAATGAAAGCAAGCAAGGCCTGAAAAGAAAATTTTACACATATAACTTCCATAAGATATAGAAGATGGGTGAGGTTGAGAAAATTTGCATGTGAATAAATGTTATTACCTCGACTGGCAAGTTTAGCAGTTCGTAGTAAGTTCGGACATGATCTAACCTTGTCTGCACAGATTCACTATCAATCGAGGGGATTGCAGAGAGAGCCTAATTCATTAAAAATTATATGGATTGTCAGATACCTCTCAGATTAACCAGTTGACCGTTTCGAAGATAATATGTTTAGACATGATCACATACAAACTAACAAAAAACAGAGAAATGAACAAAACCTGTTCTAATGCAATTGTATTCCTACATATCTGCTGAACCCCAAAAAGGTTAATGCGCTTCATCTCTGCCAAAGCCTGAAAAATAGTATGAAAATTATTGTATATAGTAACCGGGGACAAGAAGTATAACAGTTAATTTATGTTATCGTAGAAAATGGCAAGATTTGCTAACTATGAGAGGCCCTACTGCACAACAAGAATAAGTAAGAAAATAATAATGTGGCACAATTCTAGCTATTCAGAATGTTGAAGTACCAACCTTTATGGATGTATGTGATGCAACAGCACAGATCCCACCAAATACATAGTTCCGTTTGGTTGGAGCAATAAACGGAGCAATTACCTCATCTCTTCGAGTTATCTGTAACATCAAAAACACATATTTAGAATATTATGCAAGTTAGATATATTAAACTAGAAGGTTTAAAAAGAAAATAGAAATTAAAACAAGATTAACCTGGGTGATCAAAGATATGATATAATCATCAGGTTCCTCGGCATCTTGGTCCTCCAAGTATTCTCTTGTTGCCATTACCTGTTAGCATGCAATGATAAAAGGTTATAACGTGCACCAATCAAAATGGTCCAAGTATTTTAGGTGGAATGTCACAAACCTGCATATTGAAAATTGTTTCTAATTGCATCTCTACACGTAAAACCTTTAGGCAATCAATTGCCAGCTTTCTGTAATCCTCGGCAAAAGATGCCAGATCCTTATGAGGCACACTGCCCATTCGTTTATGACGGGGAGCTATAGGCTTAACATCATTTTCTGTTTGATCAGATGGTTTTCCTGATGCATTCCCGAACCTGTATATAGTAGAGTAACGTAAACTAGTGAATTTTTACCACAATTATATATGGATAGTAATAGAAGTCTTCGTCATTATGTTCAAATGAAAGATAAAACAAATGTTAGATCCTAAAAAATAATAAAATGATGAATGTTATAGGCCAGAATCTTGTGTGCACATGAAAAGTGTAAGAATATGATTTGAGAAATTTAAGTATTCACATTGCCAGCCCTTTTGTAGTAATGCTTCAAACTCATTTACGTGAAAGGGTTACTAAGATAGTAATTTGGTCCTGGAGAGTCTTATTTATTCAAGAACCAACACTTATTCGAATTGGTACCATGACAACGAAAGACAATGTAAAAATGGAACAATAACATGTTTGTACTAATTAAATCTAAGCCAAGGGCTAAAGGTAATTTTATCACATTATCACTTATATAAGACCTTACCTTTCTATAGACTCGGCAATGTACTCCAATGAATCACTAAGGGATGCCAATAATATAAGTTTGTTGTTATCACGGATCAAAGACTCCTGCAAGAAGATATCATTTTTAAGTGTCTATAACTGAAACTTGGAATGTTACTATCAACGTGAAGATTACAGTTTGTAACTTTCTAACAGCTTTCTGCATATTTAAGAATAGATTTGAAAACATATATAAGGAAAAAGAAATTAGAAACCTGTTTGATTGGCCTTAGTTTCATGAGTAGCTCACTAATTTCGAGCTCAACCCCATCGGCTTCAGATTCAGCAATATGGTTCTCTGCATTTGCATGAGCAAGTGAAGTAGGCAAAAAAGCACTTGCTGGATCACGTCGCATCAATTTTTCAACATCATGTCTTCCAATAAGCATATAACTTTGCTTCTCAAGAACTGCCTGATATTTAAAGAACAGTACAAAACTTAGCAACGTTAAAAAACAGACTCATAAAGCAGAGAAAACAATAACTGGATTCAGCAACTCTGAAAAACTGAGATGCATCAATCATAAGGTATACATTTAAATATTTAATGTATAAAATAAAAATAAAAGAATCAAAAGGGAAAAAAAATTGAGAATTAGCCATGCCTCTGTATATGATGCGCGGCATCTTTCATATGTTCGTTCCAGAAAAGTTTGCACATGGTTGACAAGGTCACCAGAAAATTTTGGCATTGCTTGAGCCCAACCAAGCACCTACAGCAATAGTGTTCATGAAACCAAATTAGTACAGTCAGCAACATTAATCATAATATGAGAATATGGATATGGTGAACACATAACTTCACATGTATGTCATCCTCTGTTTTCTTAACTAAACACAGGTTTAAAAATTAAATAAAAAGTGTGTATACCAGAAACTAAATCATATGACTTGTTTGGTTGCATTATAACATCCATTATAAGCATATATTAAGCCATTAATTCATTTCATGTTAAGTGATACCAAGAAAAATTTTAAAGAAGCATGCCTCTTTAGCCAGAAAATCTATTGTCAAAAGTCCTTGTAAGACAGGTCGTCCTTTGGAAACCGATGGGGTGTAAGCAGCAGCAGGATTTGCTCGAGGACGAAATGCAGCTGGACCTGCATATGAAAACAATCTGATGATTAAAATCTGATATTTCTTCTAAAGTCAAGTAGTCAACACTGAAAAGAAAATCTAAGCAATGAATAATATAGCATAATGGTGAACAAAATATTAAACTCACTACCTGAAAGGTTTCAGAGAACTTACTTGATATTGCTTGTTGGACGCCTTTTCTATAATCGACGAACATAGTTGGCAGAAAGTGATCTTTTACAAAGTTTTCAACAAACGCCAGCAATCCATCATTCCTGTAACATAAAGAGTAATGGCGCATAAAGATAGAGCTAAACATAGAACAAATAGTATATTCAAGAAATTTAAGCTTACCCTAGTTGAGAATACTTTTGAGGCAGCATTGACGCAATTTTATCAGTGAACTGTATATGGAACAAGGTCAAATGAGCTTATATAGCACGTTTTACAGCTAACATAATTAAAACAGATCAGAAGTGGCTCTAACCTGTAGAACAGGTCGGTATATAGATGCTGCTAGGTATATGCCCTGTTCCGGTAAGAGGGCCGCTGAACCATAACCTTCTTGGACATTTTGACCTTTTCTAATCCGTCCTTGACGCATCAAATCAGCACCTGACATATGTAAACTCCACCAGAGTTAAATTTTAGGGACATTTACAAAAATCAGAAGATTGAAATAAAGAAAAGTAAATATAAAGGTATGAGCACAGTCTCAAGTACCCTGACTAGAAACTGTAGCATCAGTGAAGCGAAAGGCAAATGTAAGGCCATCTTCTGACTTGTTATCCCTACAAAAATAAAAATAATAATAATAAATAAGTTTCTCTGTATGGCAAGTGTAAGGATGTAACACTGTATCAACTATTAAAACAATTACACAGAAGAATGGTTCTTTAGTTACAGATGTTCTTATGTTAATTCTTGGATAACTAGCAAATGTCATTAAATATCAACCTACTTATCTCAATCTTCCAATGTGGTTTTTATAACTTTTTTGTCCCGTTATGGTATATATATACTTTCATCTTGTGGGCTAATTTGGTGATTTAGTGTCCACGTCGGTTTAGCTGGTCAAATTGCAGGCATGATTTCATTTAATAAAATATGCTGCAGTATCATTTTTTTGCTGACATGGCCGCAGAGATGTTAACAAATTAGTACACCAAATGCAAGTATAGATACCAATCTGGAACATTAAGATAAGTATGTTGCTATATAAAGAAAGTAATTTTTGCTGACTTGCCATGTCATTTTTGATCGGTTCTCTAGGTAACTTAGTGTCTGCCCAAAGTAACTTTTGCTGAATTGTTATTTTTTCCCATGTCATTTTTTGTCGGTTCTCTAGGTGACTTAGTGACTGGGCAATAAACACGCCAAATAAAAGTATAGATCCCAACATAGGACAAAAAAAATATAGCCACCAATCTTAAGTAGGTTGCTATTTAATGACATTGCCATAACTTAAAAAAAAAAAGGTGTGTACCAAGAAAGAGAATAGAACAATTTTAAACCATAATCACTAACCTCTTATCTTTTGAAGGAGTCTTGCTTGCGAGTCTAGCTGTTTGAACAGCAGCATCAGCAGATGCAGCTTCAGGAGTTGCTCTCAAAATCTCACATATAAGTTGTTGGCATTCACTCTGTGAAAGTTAAAAGTGCAGCTTAACATCAGGAACTTAACATCGACATCATAGAATGTTAACAAGGAGAATTAAAACTGTCAAACTAACTACCTGCAGAACCGTCATGGAAAAACCAATAGTATAACCTCCTGTAGCGTGAGATACTTCAGAATCAGGGTTTCCAGATATCTCACCCACCATAGACTTTGGTGTGTTCATGTTTGCTTGCTGGGAAGATTTTGATTCAAGAAGCTCACCAACAACCACATGATTATCTGAAAATACAACACTCACAAATCATGACTTTACATAGATGTTTGTTTAAGTGCACATATGAACACAATTACACACACATACTAACCAAATATTCGAACCATCGCATCTAGAATAGAATCAAGAAGTTCTTTTGCTGCTGACTGTGCTGCTCCCATTGGAGCCATAACAGGCGACACGGGGCTGACTGCCAATAGTGTTCCAGCTAATGATGTCCCATTTTTATGTTTTTCTTTTGATAATTGGTAGCTCTGCAACTGGCCTTTTACATACTGAAGGCCTGTTGTACCAGTTCGAGAATGGCCTACACCAGGCCTCGAAGAATTTATATATTCTGCCTGAGCTTTAATCTTTGATGTAATGATCTCATGAATCGTTGGTCTCAATCTTTGGCTGTACATAAAAATACAACATAAGGATTTAAAGTGAAATTACTTGCTGTGTTATGTTCAAGTGTCAGAGTTCATATAACTAAGAATAAAGTACGATAATTATAGGAGCATTCACTAATTTATAACAAGGAGCATTCAGTAATTAATATACCAGATCATAGCACCAGCAGCTGCAACTTTGCCAAGCATGCAAAGGCACTCGACCATAGTTTGCAGATACTTTACATGAAGAGGAGATTCACTTTTTCTCATTGTTTCCTAAAGTTAAATAAAAGACCCAATGTTATTTCATAAAAGTGCAGGGATGACATTTTTAAATTCAACAAAGAAGCTTCTATGGTATTGATAGTTCTTACAACAAATTCATCAGGAGTGGATTCCAATAGCCACGTTGGAAGACGAGGAACATTCTTCATATCCTTTCCATTATTATCAGCACCATCATTAATGTCATCGTCGTCGTGGCCATCATATGAGGAACTAAAATACATTGGAAACAGAAACAAAAAAGTAGATACATGAATAACCTTCAAACACACCAATTAGAAACACAACCAAAAATCATCAATTTATATAAGATTGTCATATTCATGTATTCTAAGGTGAATCATTGTTAAAAGAGGACCCAGAATTCCCAAAATCAAATTAAAATAAAATAAAATAAAACAAAAAATAAAAACATCAAAACTATTTCAGCTTACCCTCCATCAACAGAACTAGCAAATCCAGATGAACCGACATGACTGTCATTTTTAAGTAATCTGGTTCTCCGGGAGCGAGAATGTGAATTATTCATTGAAAATGCAGCAACGGTGGTGGTGGGAATAGCGTCATCCTTCTCATTCATGCTAGGAGTAGCTGAACTGCACTAAAAAATTATCAGTTCTACAAAATCTTCACTTAATCATATTCTCTTCAAATAGAGTTACAACCAAAATCCCTCCATAGCAATAATAATAATAAAAAAAATAAAAAAAAACAAGGATATTTGCTTCCAAAGCCATTTTATGTGCCTATAGTTGGCTAGTTGCAACGGGGAAGTACTTAGCAGTAACATCATAATCAAAAATTGGTGCATTTATGCATGCTAGCGTTATAGTGCACCAGAAAAATATATCAGGAGTCATACTCTCTTAAGAAATCCCCCACAAATGCTGAATAGATTTAGTATGTTATTACTGCCCATTGGTCTATGAAGCAAGCTCAGTAGATGTAATTCAAACATCATACTGCTCAATTTTTCCAACTCTCTTTAACTTGAAAAGAAAAGAAGATAACAGATCCCCTAAAAAGAAGGTGCCAAAATGAAAATCTTGCATATGACTTATAACAATAACATCTCAGGTCAAGATAAGAAAGAAGCCCGTAAAAATGTAAAATTTGGTGGGTCCCTCAGTTATCTTTTTTAAGGAAGTCTATGATTTTCCGAAATATGAAAGATCTATCAGCTTTCATTGCTAGCATCACCCAATAAAGAACCAGTTGAATATTCCTGAGCTTTCTTTAATTTTCTTCGATAACTATGAATAAAATCTCAATGTCAACAAGGATCACTCATTAGTATTATATGTTATTTTCAGTTTATTGTCCCTAGCGCTATTGCACTGCCCCTTACTTCTTTTCTGAAAATGAATTATTTGAAAAGGCAAAAGGAAAATAGGCACATAATACCGAATTGGAGAGAGCAATGGTAATGAAACAAGACAATGTCAATCGTTAAATATATGATAAAAACAAGAATTACCTATATTCACCAGTATTATATAGATGAGCATGCAAAGCTTCCAACACTTTGTAAAAGAGAACTCCTCGCAATTTTGTCAGCTCAGATCGAACATCTTGAAGAGCACCAACCTGGCCATACCAACCAGGATGTAAATTTTCTGAGTTAGACTTAAACTAGTCTCAAAAGGGGACTAAGAAATAACTACTCATTTGCATGTCTACTTTAGCATGAACCAAATTAGAACCAAAGATAGTGTAATATCACTTACATATGTTTGCCTCTATTACGTATTTAGAGATGAAATATTAAAGTCATGACATGTAAGTTACCAAATATATCAAAAGGCTAGTTTCTTTAGTCTCCCAATTCTGTATAAAGCAGTTACTTTGACCCAGACACCTAAATATGTAGGAAATCGACCTCTGGCGGCCCACACAGACCAGTCTCACGGTCAACATTAAAGANACATTCAAACACACCAATTAGAAACACAACCAAAAATCATCAATTTATATAAGATTGTCATTCATGTATTCTAAGGTGAATCATTGCTAAATGAGGACCCAGAATTCAAAAAAAAAAAATAATAATAAAAATAAATAAATAAATCATCAAAACTATTTCAGCTTACCCTCCATCAACAGAACTAGCAAATCCAGATGAACCGACATGACTGTCATTTTTAAGTAATCTGGTTCTCCGGGAGCGAGAATGGGAATTATTCATTGAAAATGCGACAACGGTGGTGGTGGGAATAGCGTCATCCTTCTCATTCATGCTAGGAGTAGCTGAACTGCACTAAAAAATTATCAGTTCTACAAAATCTTTTTTGGGTAAAAGGGATTCACCCTGGCAAAATACAAAATCTTCACTTAATCATAAATCATATTCTCTTCAAATAGAGTTACAACCAAAATCCCAATATTAATTGATAGAATGCAATCCATAGCAATAAAAAAACAAGGATATTTGCTTCCAAAGCCATTTTATGTGCCTATAGTTGGCTAGTTGCAACGGGGAAGTACTTAGCAGTAACATCATAATCAAAAATTGGTGCATTTATGCATGCTAGCGTTATAGCGCACCGGAAAAATATATCAGGAGTCATACTCCTTAAGAAATCCCCCACAAATGCTGAATAGATTAACTAAGTTATTACTGCTCATTGGTCTATGAAGCAAGTTCAGTAGATGTAATTCAAACATCATACTGCTCAATTTTTCCAACTCTCGTTAACTTGAAAATAAAGGAAGATAACAGATCCACTAAAAAGAAGGCGCCAAAATGAAAATCATGCATATGACTTATAACCATAACATCTAAGGTCAAGATAAGAAAGAAGCCCGCAAAAATGTAAAATTTGGAGGGTCCCTCAGTTATCATTTTTAAGGAAGTCTATGATTTTCCGAAATATGAAAGATCTATCAGTTTTCATTGCTAGCATCACCCAATAAAGAACCAGTTGAACATTCCTGAGCTTTCTTTTTTAATTTTCTTCGATAACTATGAATAAAATCTCAAGGTCAACAAGGATCACTCATTAGTATTATATGTTATTTTCAGTTTATTGTCCCTAGCGCTATTGCACTGCCCCTTACTTCTTTTCTGAAAATGAATTATTTGAAAAGGCAAAAGGAAAATAGGCACATAATATCAAATTGGAGAGAGCAATGGTAATGAAACAAGACAATGCCAATCGTTAAATATATGATAAAAACAAGAATTACCTATATTCACCAGTATTATATAGATGAGCATGCAAAGCTTCCAACACTTTGTAAAAGAGAACTCCTCGCAATTTTGTCAGCTCAGATCGAACATCTTGAAGAGCACCAACCTGGCCATACCAACCAGGATGTAAATTTTCTGAGTTAGACTTAAACTAGTCTCAAAAGGGGACTAAGAAATAACTACTCATTTGCATGTCTACTTTAGCATGAACCAAATTAGAACCAAAGATAGTGTAATATCACTTACATATGTTTGCCTATATTACGTATTTAGAGATGAAATATTAAAGTCATGACATGTAAGTTACCAAATATATCAAAAGGCTAGTTTCTTTAGTCTCCCAATTCTGTATAAGGCAGTTACTTTGACCCAGACACCTAAATATGTAGGAAATCGACCTCTGGTGGCCCACACAGACCAGTCTCACGGTCAACATTAAGGAAGTAAAATAGGAATATGTATAGCCATTATCACTTTGGCATATGTATAAAGTGAAGAGCAATATCCTTGATCAAAAGCATGCCAGCATGTAAAATAGCATATTAATCGTGCATAGTGTACACTTTAAACTAAAACAACGCATCATATTCCGAATCTCTCCATGAAGTAGTGTGACCTAAAACTTTCTAAAAAGATTCAAATTTCTACTCACCGTCTGAAGTCCCTCTCTTTCAAGCATTCTAGCCGACTGAACATGTACTTGGACTGCTGCATATAACTGATTGTCATCAATAAGCTTGTTAATACGAGCTGGAACCTGAAACATATGAACAATCGCATCTCAAGATCTTCAGAATCTGTAAGTTGTTGCTGAAAATTTTTTTCAAAGGTAAATACTTCCTCTTCAATCGAAGAATTAACAAAGTTGGATGGTGGAAACAAACCTGAGCTATATTCTCGATTTGATCTAACAACGAGATTATATGCCTCAACGTCATGGACCGATACCAAAGCTGATGTAACTGTTTATTCCGGGCACTAATAACTTTTTTCGCATTACCCAAATCAACTTTAAGTTTCCCAATACTTTGAGTAGACTCACTAAATAACCGCAATATCTGCGAATAATTCTGAATAGCTCTATTAAACCCCCCATGATAAGTCTGCACAACTTCATCCACAACTTCCTCAACGATATCACTTTGATCTTTCAATGTTTGGATCTCAGCATCTCGATCTTTCGACGTCAAGATATGGACAACGTGAGGTAAGGAATCAAACCTCGCCACTGTCCAGCTCTCATCTACATTCTCGAGATCCTCTCTTAAATACTACAATATACAAAAACCACATAATCAACATCAAATTGAATACTCTACTTACTATCTAGCACTCACAAATACAGACACAAATACAACGATCTCTAACAACCGTATAACTAACTTCCGCTTAAAATACATAACTTTATGGTGTATAAACAATATTGCTCAATTTATAACACATAATCATTGTAACCTTTTTAACACACATCACTTAGGTTCGAGTAACATGCTAAAATTTTATAAAAAAAAATTGCTCGATTTCAAACCTAAATGTTCATTGAACTAAGTGACACTAATTGATGTAATGCTTATCTATATAGTCCTCGAAAGTACACACCTTTATAACAATCTCTAACAACCTCGCAGTAAACACATACAGTTAAGATGTAAATAGTACATTTTGTCCTCTATTTTTTTCGGGTCACCTGGGTTTCCGACTAGTCCCAAGGCGACTACCCTTTTGGATTTACAATACTATATGATGACCATCATTACTTAGTTAACGCGCATCAGTTAGGTTCTCGAGTATCACACTTATAACCAAATTCTAACATAACCCTATAACTAACTATTGCTACAATTGTATATAAAATAATTTATCCCCAAATTAACACTAAAATGGTAATTAAACTACAGAACAGATAAATAAGATAACATGAAATGATGTAATAATAAAAAGTAACTGACTGACCGCTTTATCTTGAGGAACAGGTAATCCATCAAAGAGTCCCATAGATAGATAGATAGTCAATATACAATTATTACGGGTACGGTAACAAATTGTGTAATTTACTGAGAGTGAAATTAAATAAAATAGTATGTATGAGATCGGTTATTTTATGTAAATGAAGAAGAATTGATTGAGAAGAGGAAATGATCGGAGGGAGGATCTGGACGGAGAAGAGGTCCAGCAAGCCAAATCTTGTTCTCTTCTTCCTTAACCGTGGTTTCGTTTGGTTGAGTTTGTCAAACTCAACCCGGTTTACTTTTCAATTCTTATTATCACAGGGGTAACATGGTCAAATCATTAATATATTAGAGTTAACTACATAAATGGTCCCTGTGGTTTGTTAGAAATTACGGATTCAATCCATTGTTCATTTTTGTATCCGACCTTGTCTCAGATTCAGTCCAATTTGTCTAATAAGGTATGTGAAATGACCAAAATACACCTACCTTCAGCATTTTATTTATTTTTTAGGNGTAACATGCTTAAATTCTAAAAAAAAAAAAAAACGCTCAATTTCTAACCTAATTGATGTAATGCGTATCTATATAGTCCTCGAAAGTACACACAGTTATAACAATCTCTAACAGCCTTGCAGTAAACACAACAACAACAACAACAAACCCAATCCCGCCAGGGCAGTGTATGGGGGAGGTAGAATGTAGACAGATCCTACCCCTACCCCATGATAAACCCGGGAGTAGGGATACTGCTTCCAACGAGACCTCCGGCAAGTGCAGGTGTGCAGGTGAGAGAGATAGTTAAGATGTAAATAGTACATTTGGTCCCCTATACACATTTTTTTGGGGGTTACATGGGTTTCCGACTCGACATTGCGAGCCGACTAGTTCCAAGGTGACTACCCTTTTGGATAGCCCGGAGTCGGCCGCGCAGGTGAACCTCCGTGGCCACAAGGGGATTAATTTTCTCCCCGTTGGATCCTAACTTTTGCTGAAAATACATACCTTTATGGTGTATAAACAATATTGCTCAATTTATAACACATAATCATTGTAACTTTTTTTAATGCACATCACTTAGGTTCGAGTAACATGCTAAAATTCTTTAAAAAAAAATGCTCAATTTCTACCCTAATTGATGTAATGCTTATCTATATAGTCCTCGAAAGTACACACAGTTATAACAATCTCTAACAGCCTTGCAGTAAACACATACAGTTAATATGTAAATAGAACATTTTGTCCCTTATTTATTTATTTTTATTTTTATTGGGGTTTCCGACTCGACATTGCGAGCCGACTAGTCCATATTCGTCTCCGTGGCCACAAGGGGATTAATTTTCTCCCCGTTGGATTCAAACCTCTTTGGAAAGCTGGTATTCTTACAATACTATATGATGACCATCATTACTTAGTTAACGCGCATTAGTAGGTTCGAGTATCACACTTATAACCAAATTCTAACATAACCTATAACTAACTATTGCTACAATTGTATATACAATAATTTTTATCCCCAAATTAAGACTAATATATCAATAGTTAAAACCTAAAATGTTAATTAAACTAAATAAGAGATTAAAATGAAATGATGTGATAATAAAAAGTAACTGACTGACCGCTTTATCTTGAGGAACAGGTAATCCATCAAAGAGTCCCATAGATAGATAGATAGTGAATATACAATTATTACGTACGGTAACAAATTGTGTAATTTACTGAGAGTGAAATTAAATAAATAGTATGTATGAGATCGGTTAATTTATGTAAATGGTGAATTGAGAAGATGAAATGATCGGAGGGAGGATCTGAACGGAGAAGAGGTCCAGCAAGCCAAATCTTGTTCTCTTCTTCCTTAACCGTGGTTTATCAAACTCAACCCGGTATACTTTTCAATTCTATTATGTCAGGGGTAACATGGTCAATTCATTAATATATTAGAGTTAACTACATAAATGGTCCATGTGGTTTGTTAGAAATTACGGATTCAGTCCATTGTTCATTTTTGTATCCGACCTTGTCTCAGATTCAGTCCAATTTGTCTAATAAGGTATGTGAAATGACCAAAATACACCTACCTTCAGCATTTTATTTATTTTTTATGTGGGGGTATTTTGGTTATTTCATGTCAAAATAGACTGAATCTGAGACATTTTAAAACCAAAGGGATCGAATCTGATACAAAAATAAAAAATGAACTGAATCCGTAATTTCTAACAATCTACAAGTACCATTTATGTAGTTAACTCTAAATATTATATGCAAAACGTTGTTGATAATTGGTGGTATAGTTTACATGTCGTTTCGAGTGGCTGCAGTTCGGTTCAGTCCTCAGTTCACCTTCTACTTACATTCCGTCCTCGGTTCGATTCAATCTTACGCAAAACCGGCTATTATGCTTTGTTGGACCGAACCGGGCCGACCCGGATTTGGACTAAACATTTCGGTCCAGTCCACGATCTAATGTTTTGGGCCAAAAAGGTTTCAGACTAGTCCAGTTTTAATTGGTTTTCTGACGGTGATCAACCCTATCCAGATCCATGAATAATATGTTGGAAAAATTGGTCATATGGTGCCATGGTGGGTTTGAATGACAATTGATGGTCATCAAATACACTAATGGGTGTTAAAACAAAAGTTAATGTGTGATCAAATGTAGCAACCGAATTAATTGTGTGTTCATGAGCCATTAGTATAATTTATTATTGGACCATTCTTTCGTTCCCCTTGCCTATTTATTTAGAGCTCTTCTATCATACAAGACTATGGTTCTAAAAGGCGCGCCATGGCGCCCCTAAGGCGTGAAGCGTGACCTCCACGTTACGAAATATACCAAGGCGTCAACTGTAGGCATGACGTGAAATGAGGCGGGAAAAAGTCGTGATAAAGCGTGAGGCGTGACGAGTTTTTTGTTATTCAACTCCGATAAAAAAATTAATAATGAAGAATATTACATGTAAGGATAGTTTCTTAACCTTATTCATTATGTAAAACGCTTTTCGTAAACTCGATATATATGAAATATGATATAAATGTATAAATATTTTCATATTTTGTGTCGTCTTATGCCACACCTTAAAAACGCAAAAGCTGCGCCTTGGCCAATAAGGTGTGAGGTTTGGTTATGCCACCATGCCACGGCTCGCACTATTTATAACCTTGTACAAGACACACCGGAAAAACACTATTCTATCCTCTCCTTTCGTACATTTAGATATTTTATGTATCCATTCAAAATAGAGGGAAGGCACGGTTTTGTTTCGCCTTGATAACCCGTTTGTGCTAGGAGTTATCCGTTGTTGTTGTATCTTGAGAGATCGACGTTCACGATTCTAAAGCACCTTGGAGAGGACGAATCTGTCTTAAAGAAACTGTGAGCATCACAGGTCTCAACATTTTTTTGTTTGTGTTTTTGAGTCTCTACGATTAAAAGATTTACGGTATGATTTTCTACACTTTTTATGTTTTCATATTATGTCTTATTTGTCTCTAGTAGCAATACACACATATAGATAACAATGACAGATTATTCCTTGCTATTAGAGGTGGATGTTAATATGTTTGAAATGACAAAATATAATTGATTTTGGCATAAAACAATATGATGACTTTGTCTCTTTTGTGGAAAAAAACTGTTTTGGATTTCTGTTGGCATATACTCTAAGAGGTAAGATCTTTACAAAACATGTATCCTTTAAAGAACAAATAAGCCAATCTCAACCATCCATCCACCTTTCATCTAATGGCTGAGATGAAGCCAAAAATAACAAATGGAGGGCAAAATTGGCATTTTAGCTCATTTAATATAAAAACCCACTTTTCACCTTTTTTTAAAACACAACATATCTTGCAAACGGTAAATCTTCAAGCTACGAAAAATACATCATCGCGACGAGAATTAAATAATCTTTCTATATATATGCACTTTTATATACTTTCGACAAATTTTTTTTTTCAAAATTTCCGTCCAGAAAAATCCCACAGGATTCGCAAAAAAATACCACGAGATTTGTAAAAAAATCACTTGTATGAATCACATGGGATTCTGTATAAATCCCATGGGATTTTCATTTTGCTTTATATAAACTGTAAGTACAAAATCACATGAGATTCTGTATGAATCTCAAGGGATTATGTATGAAATCACATGTGATTTTGTATGATTTATCTTGTCGATAAATCACAAAGGATTCTGTATGAAATCACATGGGATTCAATATGAATCTCAAGGGATTCATTATGAATCCCATGGGATTCTCATGGGATTCTGTATGGATCACATGGATATGAATCACAAAGGATCAGAGAGAATCACATGGGATTCTGTATAAATCCCATGGGATTCTCATTGTGATATATATAAACTGGAAGTACAAAATCACTTGAGATTCTATTTTTGTTGTGTAATGTTATGAGAAAAATTCTTGTTCACTTTAAATATATCTTGTTTACTTTGAATATATAATGTTTGTTACTTATATTATGTTTGATCACATAGGTAATATGTGTAAATCCCATAGGATTCTGTATGAATCCCATGAGATTCTGTATGAATCTCAAGGGATTCATTGTAAATCCCATTGGGATTCAGTAGGAATCTCAAGAGATTCATTGTGAATCCCATTGTGAATCAAAAGCATTAATAACAACATATTTTTTAAAGTGTAATTCGCATATAAATCCCACTGCAAAGAAAAACATTTTTCTAAAATAGTTTAGTTCTGTTGATAATGAATAAACAAAGCAAGCTAAAATGCAAAATAAAATATCTTATTCCCAAAAAAGTTAAGAGAGTACCCACGTGACACTCTATAGACCCACATATATAAAGTTTACTAAACAACAAAATATACAACTCATCTTCCAAATAGAAACTCTACATCTCCCTTATGAGTGTTTCCGGCAACAACGTCCGGCCATTTCTCCGTTTGAGTTTTTTGTTTTTTAATCTTCTGCCTCTCTTTTCAAACTAGTTCCAAGGTGGTTCCCCGCTAGTTTCTAAGGTGGGTCCTAAACTTATTTAACATATCACTCGTAAAAGATGTCCGGCAACATTTCCGATGAGCCGCCGTACCATATACCACGCCGGAGCCTCATCTTCCTCCGCTCAACCTGAGCTCCGCCGCAGCAAATCCGTCGCCGTTCAAAAACTCGACACTCTCATTCCAGATCAACGCCGCAAATCATGTGATGTTAGGGTTTGTAATTAATTGATAGATCAATGAATGAATTTTTGAATTAGGGATTGGGATTTTTGGAAATGGTGGTGTGGGGATCTAAGAGAGATGAAAGAGACGAGTGTGAGTGTGTGTACAGTGTGTGTGTCTAAGGGGTTAGGTAGAAAGTATTGAATGACTAAAATGCCCCTTAGTATATTTGTTCATTTTAATCTAAACCATTGGATGGAAGAAGGATGGATTGTTGAGATCTTATTATTTGTTCTTTAGATAAATGTTGTTTCGTATTGAACTTTTCTCTATACTCTAATGAATAGTGATTTACGAATTAACATGCGAGTAAATAGGTGTGAAATATTTTGGATGGTTCTTGTCATGAAAAGGTATAATGGTATAAACGTACTGAAATTTGTTTAATTTCACCCATAATATTAAAATAAATAAATAAATAAATAAAATTAAAAAAATATATATATAAATAAAAAAATAAATTGAGACACTCCAGTTTGACTTGATTTATTCCCAATGTTTTATGTGTCTAATAGATTTATGTGTAGGAAAGAATAAATATAATTTTGGAGTAACTTGAATTAGGTTTCTTTATGATTCAGGAAAAAATTTACTATTTTGCAAAGCTTGATAAACAACTTTGTTTGTTGTAACTGTGTTTTAGCATAAGTGATACACTAAAAGAAAATTTTTTTATATATGCACTTCAACGTGTTTATATTATTTGGTTCCGAAGAAAAAATTTTAATATTGTAAGTTTTTAGTATGAGTGATACAGTAATGGTATATTATTTTGTTCAATCAATTATGTGAACACTTTATATGTCGTCCATTCTCAAGAGCCACATTGTTATTTTCATAGGATCACTGGTATGTTAACTTTTAACTACTAAAATCCTTTAAAGTTGTTCGGTTGTTTTGTCAAAGAAGAAGAAGAAGAAAAAAGAAAAAAAAAAACTATTGTTTTGTCAAAGAATGCTAAACATTTTCATCTATGTTATTTATGAGATTTAATTGCATTGATGATTAGCAATAATGATATGTGATTTATTTAGTGAGAAAATAAGTGAATGGTTTGTGGTCTTTCTAATATCTATGTAGTATGAGAAATAACTTGTTTGATTTTCAAGTTTGTATATGAATCCAAAATGTTTCATATAATTCAAATGCATGTGAAGTAATATAATATGAAGAATGAATTGATATAGGGGAAAGTAAGGTTTCCTACTCTGGTTGTGAAACTTATTTTATAAACAAGCACAATACTTGCATAAAATTTACCTTTTCAAAGCTACGTCACTAGTTTGAGTTAACAATATAGGTTACATAAATGGGTAATCGGAATCAAAATCATTCTTGAGAAATTAGAAGTCATTTGGGCTCAAAAGTGCTTACTCTCACACCTGCGCACTTGTGGAATAATGCGTTGTTCGCATAGTAAACAAAGGAGTTGTGCACTCAAATTTTTATAGTGTGTAGCTAAGATATTAAACTTTACTTTTGGAAAGTTTGAGCTAAAATGGATCAATGATGTATGCATAAATTTGAGTTGTTTGGTATAACATTTTTTGGTTGTTTTAATGCAGAATTACGTGATATTTTGTGCAATGTTCAACACAAAATTGTTTGTTTTATTTGGTGCAAAATATTGTGGCAAATTAGTGCCTATTTAAGGTTGTTTGTTGTGGTATTGTTTAGCACTGTCCAACTAATTTTGTAACATGGGAATAAATAAGTCGCTAGATTTTGTACCGAGTATTGAAAGTTTGGATGTTTCAAATATTCTGTTGTGAATATTGTTGCAAATAATCAAACTATTTGTTATTCTATAAAGATGAACAATATTTTAAGACTTGTTCAAACTCATATTGCTAATAATCCAACGGTTTGTCATTATGTAAAAAATGACTAAATGTCGAACATAATCGTCTATGACACTGTGAAATGTCTTCTAAAAAGGCTCTTGTGGAATCTCTAGTAGTGGCTATTCCATTTCCAAATGGGTCGGGGCATTCTATGGAAACCATTGATATTGAGTACGAGTGGCATCCCCCTCGATGTGATACTTGTAAAAATTTTTATCATAAGGACGAGCAATGCCCAAAGAAGACAAAAGTAGCGGTTCCGACTAAGGTGTCGAATGATGGGTTTGTGGAAGTGACTTGTAAGCAGGGAAAGGGAAATCAGTTTCTAAAATGCAACATATCGATGGTGTCCGGTTAAATAAACCTAAACCAAATTACCATTATCGCCCTATAAGTAAACCGACTAATGTGCATGGCGTAGCTTCTTCATCACAAGTGAATGGTGAGGCTTCTACATCACAACCTAAATCGACTCAAGATGGACCTTGCTCTCAACCTGGTAGTAACATTAAGGATCTTTCGTCATAAGCTATTAATATTATATCTCTTAAGAATTCTTTAATGCTCTACAAGACCAGGGTAAGGAATTGCATTGTATCAATTGACGTTTTTAAGTTAGATTTCTGTAATAATAATTACGTGTTCCTGGCAACTTTACTGTTCTTTATTTTTTCCGTGTCATGCTTTTATTCCAGCAAGTGTAGCATATCTTTGATTACCATCAATTGGTATCAGAGCTTTCTTGGAGGATTAGGTGACCTGTACCAATGATGAGGGTTCACAAGAAACTGGTAATAACAGTCGGCTCTAATCAGTGACCTATCTGGTTAGTTGTGTGGAGTTTCATTCGTCCTGATCGCAGCTCTGTTGGTACGATGTACCTGCGCTTGAGGGTTACAAAACCAACAAAAAATCATGGACTTTAACCTGCGAATCTGTTGGTTAGTCGCGTGTTTTTTTTTTATCAGAACAAGTTTCTAATCACAGCTTTGTTTTGGCTTTGATTCAACAAGTTGGAAACAGTCTTCAAGATTGTTGATTGTCTCACTATTACAAACTTATTCTAGCTGTGATATAAGGCCTAGAAAATTCCCCATTATAAACCTATTCACGATTAAGAACAAGAACGATGATAACTAGAGATCCATCAGGTTCTAACCATCCACCACCACCAATAAAAGAGTTAAATTTGACGTTTCAGTGCCCATTTTTAACGTTAACTAACTACACCATATGGAGGATGCGTATGAAGGTGCTTCTTAGAATTCATAGAGTGTGGGATGTGGTCTATCCGGGCGTAGACGATCCAAAGAAGAATAACATTGTTAAAGGTTTGTTGTTTCAATTTGCAAATTTAAAAACCGGGAAGGAGATGTGGGAAGCAATAAAGACCCATAACCTAGGTGCTGATCGTGTGAAAGAAGCTAGATTTCAAACCCTAATTTTGGAGTTCAAGAATCTGGAGATGTCAGATAACTATAGATTCATATGCCTCAACGCTATCGGGTATTGCTTCTAAATCAGCCACACTTGGAGAAGTTACGTTGGAACACAAGCTGGTAAAGAAGTTTCTCACAAGTCTTCCTAGACGTTTTGTCCATATCATGGCAGCCCTAGAACACGTTTTAGACCTTAAAAAAATTGGGTTTGAGGATGTGGTTAGTAGATTGAAAGCGTATGAAGAAAGAGTGAAAGAAGAAGATAAAGCAAACAACACCCAAGAAAAGTTGCTTTATGCAAGGACTGAAAATTCCAATAGGAATAATGACTCAATCTGAGGAAGAGGATGTGGTTCATACTCTCGAGGTCTTGGTCAAGGACGTGGTAGTTGGAACTATCAAAACCAAGGTCAATGTAAATCCTGGAAAAATCATGAAGACAATAAGCAAAAAGGTAAGAAACAGGAACAATGTAACCTCTCACATATAAAGTGTTACCGTTGTATAAGTACGGACACTTTGTTTCAAGATGCCCAGATCGAAAATGAGAATATGAACTAAACTTTAGTGAGACACAAGAGAGGGATGTAAATCATGAAGAAGGCATATTCTTTATGATGAACTTGGTTCAAGAAACTATTTTTATGAATGAAGAAAAGTATACTCCACCAAAGATTGAGTCCAACACCGAGGAAGATGATGTATGGTACTTTAAAAATGGAACAAGTAATCACATGACATGTAATTACTCTTACTTTCTGATTAAATGAAAATATAACATGTCGTGTAAGATTTGGATACGATTCGTGTGTGAGTATAAAAGGAAAGGGCTCGATTTTGTTTCAAAGGAAAAATGGGAAACAAAAGTTGCTAAAAGATATTTATTACATTCCCGTTCTTCATAATAATGTGATAAGTCTTGGACAAGCTTCAATATCCGGTTGTGATATTAGGATACGAGGCGCTTTCTTAACCATGCGTGATGGTTGTGGAAGTTTGCTAATTAAAGTCCCAAGAAGTGCAATCGTCTTTACAAGGCTCAACTACAAGTTGGGAAACCTTATTGTTTGCAAGCTAACATTGATGAAGAGTCATGGTTGTGTCATCTGCGACTTGGTCATATCGGTTTTAGTATAGTGAATTTGATGCACAAGTTAGCTAAAGGGGTACCGGTAATTAAGCATCAAGATCAAGTATGTGAGTCTTGCATGGTTGGAAGCAAACAAAGCGATCATTCTCCAAGAAGTCAACATATATAGCTTCACAAATTCTTGAGATGGTACATGGTGATATACGCGAACCTATTAATCCCCACACTCAAGCGGGCAACTCTTATATCTTGGTTCTCATCGACGATTGTTCAAGGTACATGCGGTATTTTCTTTTGAAACACAAGAAGGACGTGTTTGGTGTTATTAAGAGGTTCAATGCGTCGATTGAAAAACGAATGGGTAAAGAGATTGTAACATTCCATACGGATAGAGGTGGTGAATTTACGTCAAATGACTTTAATCATTTTTGTGACCAGGAAGGAATAACACGTATGTTGACGACTCCCTATGCACCTCAACAAAATGGAATAGTAGAACGACAAAAGTGTACTCTACTCGAGATGACAATGTGTCTCATGAAGGCAAGAGGTGTACCAATTCACTTTTGGGGTGAAGCGGTTCGTCATGCAACCTATATAATAAATCAAAAACCTACACGAGCATTGTTATGAATTACGCCATATNCTGAAGATGTCAGATAACTATAGATTCATATGCCTCAACGCTATCGGGTATTGCTTCTAAATCAGCCACACTTGGAGAAGTTACGTTGGAACACAAGCTGGTAAAGAAGTTTCTCACAAGTCTTCCTAGACGTTTTGTCCATATCATGGAAGCCCTAGAACACGTTTTAGAACTTAAAAAAATTGGGTTTGAGGATGTGGTTAGTAGATTGAAAGCGTATGAAGAAAGAGTGAAAGAAGAAGATAAAGCAACAACACCCAAGAAAAGTTGCTTTATGCTAGGACTGAAAATTCCAATATATAGGAATAATGACTCAATCTGAGGAAGAGGACGTGGTTCATACTCTCGAGGTCTTGGTCGAGGTCATGGTCAAGGACGTGGTAGTTGGAACTATCAAAACCAAGGTTGGTGTGTTCGTTTTAGTATAGTGAATTTCTCCGAAGAAATACTTAGGAAAGTATTTCCCAGGGTCGTGTCCGTGCGAAGGTCGAATGGAATCGTGATTTTAGTTCGTGACTCGTATCGTGAATTGAATTCAAGTGAATATGAGAGAAATTAACTACGGAAAGTGAAATGAAATTAAAAAGGCACAAGAAACAATTACGAAAAGAAATCTAAGCCTAAAACGTAATCTAAACTAAAAACGCGTACAACTAATTAAAAATAACGCACGAGCACGAAATAAAAAGTGAAATCTAAATTCTACTAAACCTACGGGCGTGAAAATAATTTTCTTATATTATAAATGGTAAAAGAAAATTATGGAAAAAGAAAAATATATTTTTTTTACTTTTTATTTATTTATAATGATTTAAAAACTATTTAAACTCTATTAAATGATTAAAAATACTAAAATTTGAAAAATAAATCCGGAACTTTTTATGAAATTACTTTAAACTATTAAAAATCTAAGAAAAATACTAAAAATGAAAAAGCTACTTTGCATAAGCTAGAATAAGCTGAAGCAGATGTGAGAAGCTAAAATATAAAAGTAAAAGAAAGTTATAAAAGAGAAAGAGATCATGAATATGACGAGAAAAGACCCAAGGGCAAGATGGTTTGGTGTTAATTGTGTGAGGTTAAGTGTGCAGGAGGTCAGGGGTTCGAGTCCCACTGGCCACTTTTTTTTTGAAAACTTTTTATTTTTGAAATTTTATTTAACAAACTAATTAAACACATAAAGAAAAATATTTTTTTATAACTATGGCTATTTGTGATAACTAGAAAATAAGCTGATTAAAGAGGAAAAGAAGAGCAGTTTACTCTATTTTATATAAAAGGGAATTTTCAACTCTACAAGCTACCTAAAAAGCTACTATAAGCTATACTAAGAGGGGAATAAGCAAAAGGAAAACTAAGGAAGATCTAAGATGAGCACTGGGGGACAAAATGGGCAATTCAAATAAGCCTAAAGCATTAAAAAAAACAAATCCTACATTAGGCTGCTATGGTGAAAACAGGCTAAAGGATTGAAGTTCAAGGCTATCTAAAAGCTGCTACATAATAAGCAAAAGCCAAATAATCACAAGCAAGTAAACTAGGGCTAGCTTATTACTTATAAATGCAATTGGGAAAATTTTGGAACAAAAATAAGCTAAGAAAAAGCCAAGAATGCACTGACAGTTTAAGCCTAAGTAACAGCAGCCTAAGAGGAAACTAAGGACTGAGGTTCAGGGGAATAACAGTCCAATGAGGACTTTTCATGCTTGAAAACAAGCTATTGAACAAGCTTCAGAATGTGAAAAAGCTTTTTGTAATTGTAGATAAGCAACCACAGATCATATAAAAACACTTTTTCAAGATTTTCAAACTCTTTTGATTAATTAAAAATCCTCTGGTGCTAAGGCTATTATGAACATATTCTAGAAATTTTTACTTTTTAAGAGTGCAAACTAATTTGACTTTTGTGAATTTTAATCTACCCTAGCTGATTATATATGAAGATTTAAGCTAATATATCACTGAATTATGCTACCTACACTACTAATGCAACTATTTATGTGATTAAGCAACTAGAATACTTAACAGTTATGCAACCATGAAAATTAATATGAGACTTTGACTATTTAATACAGTGACCGCTGATTTATAAGATATTTCTATCCTATATAAACCTAAACTGATATATCAAACCAATTGAAACAACTAAAACAAGCTTGCACCAAAGGAACACCACTGTTCCAAACACCCTCTTAAACAACTCATTTTTTTTTTTTGGTAAAGGGGAGTAATCCTGCACCCGGTAAAATAACTTAAACAACTCATTTACACTACAACACACTAATTCCGGCTATTAATCTCAACTCTCTATAACAACCTAACTGAGAAGTCACTAATAGGGATCAGTGAAAGTAATCAACAACAATTAACGGCTACATATAAGAATCACAGTCCTATCACCATCTAAGTAGTTCCAAACTCACCTTATTAAACTGTCTACACTACAAAACTGAGTTTCAAACTTAACTAATCCATTCTAATGATCAAACTTATCTACTGATATGCATAAGAGATCAAATGAACAAGGAAATTCAAACAACTAATCAACAAATTCAATACATTGCAGAATCAAGCAGTTACGAAACATTTTCAATGCATTAGTAACATAGATGAATTCAACTTCTCAACTATCACAACTACTACTAGATTATGTTCAAATTAAAGCAATCAAACAGTGAACAACTAGTAAACAACACAGATCTAAACTGTAATAATAGAAAATGCAATACTGAGTGAAATTTAAAAGAGGATCTTACAAATTTCCAATCCCTAACTTAAATAGGGAGTATTCACAATCCGAGCCTATCTTTTAGATAGGCTCAAACACCTCTCTGCAACCAATTACCAAATCTGAATCACCCCATACCTTCATAAACCTCTTCAGTTGACTAAATGACCAAAGCAAATTGATGAAGATTTTAACAGAACTTCACTAAAAGCTATCTAGAAATTTGAATGAACTTTTGAAATCAATAAACATGAACTTCAAAACAGTTTTGAATATCAGAATGCTTGAAAATTAAATGACAAGTATTATAAACTGAAAACTTAAACTGAATTTTATTAAAACTAAAAATGATTACAATTTAGAGGATTACATTAAGCTCAACTCGAATTTAACTACAAACTACCATTAATCCTACTCCTACTCCTAGAGCTAACACCCTCAAATGTGAGGTGAAGGGGCTTTTTATAGCCGAATTGAGGAGAGCTTCGGGTCTTCACTGGAAGGCTCTGGATGATTTAATCACAGCCTTTTGATTAAACTTGGTCACCAATCTTCTAATCTCGACCCTTGGATCATGTGTCAGTGATGTAATTGATCCTGCGTATGTAATTCTATTGGTCCACGTGTCCTGATATCTCTTGACATCTTCTAGAAGCTTTAATCATTGAGTAATTATTTTATGGTAGGGTAATTTTGGGTGTGGGTGAATTAGGGTTTATGTAAATACTGGGTTGGGGTAATTGGGGGTGAAATTGGCGGGGGTGTGCTTTNATTTTGGGCCAAGGTTTATATTAAAAAGGGTTTAGCAGATTAAGTTATAGTGTAGAATTTAGGATAAAATCACAAGGACCAAATTTGTACTTTTGTAAACTTCAGGGACCAATTCTTTCATTTTTGTAAAAGCTCCCAAGGACCATTCTTGACATATGATGATACTTCAAGGGTTGACTTTGTCATTGTGAGCTCAAATACAATAAAAAACTTGAAAACTCTTCCCCGGCCTCGGCTTTTGCTACTCTTTCCAAATCCTGTGCTCGTGTTGTCGGTTTCTCATTGATTTTGTCCCTTTTTCACAATATTCGTACATGCACAATCATAAACACAAAAACACGATACATTTGGCATTTATGGTTGGTTTTTGGTCGTTTTGGTCCGTTAAATTAGGTAAAGGGTATGTGTAAATTAACACATACCAAAGGTCAATGTAAATCCTGGAAAAATCATGAAGACAATAAGCAAAAAGGTAAGAAACAGGAACAATGTAACCTCTCACATATAAAGTGTTACCATTGTATAAGTACGGACACTTTGTTTCAAGATGCCCAGATCGAAAATGAGAATATGAACTAAACTTTAGTAAGACACAAGAGAGGGATGTAAATCATGAAGAAGGCACATTCTTTATGATGAACTTGGTTCAAGAAACTATTTTTATGAATGAAGAAAAGTATACTCCACCAAAGATTGAGTCCAACACCGAGGAAGATGATGTATGATACTTTAAAATGGAACAAGTAATCACATGACATGTAATTACTCTTACTTTCTGATTAAATGAAAATATAACATGTCGTGTAAGATTTGGATACGATTCGTGTGTGAGTATAAAAGGAAAGGGCTCAATTTTGTTTCAAAGGAAAAATGGGAAACAAAAGTTGCAAAAAGATATTTATTACATTCCCGCTCTTCATAATAATGTGATAAGTCTTGGACAAGCTTCAATATCCGGTTGTGATATTAGGATACGAGGCGCTTTCTTAACCATGCGTGATGGTTGTGGAAGTTTGCTAATTAAAGTCCCAAGAAGTGCAATCGTCTTTACAAGGCTCAACTACAAGTTGGCAAACCTTATTGTTTGCAAGCTAACATTGATGAAGAGTCATGGTTGTGTCATCTGCGACTTGGTCATATCGGTTTTAGTATAGTGAATTTGATGCACAAGTTAGCTAAAGGGGTACCGGTAATTAAGCATCAAGATCAAGTATGTGAGTCTTGCATGGTTGGAAGCAAACAAAGCGATCATTCTCCAAGAAGTCAACATATATAGCTTCACAAATTCTTGAGATGGTACATGGTGATATACGCGAACCTATTAATCCCCACACTCAAGCGGGCAACTCTTATATCTTGGTTCTCATCGACGATTGTTCAAGGTACATGCGGTATTTTCTTTTGAAACACAAGAAGGACGTGTTTGGTGTTATTAAGAGGTTCAATGCGTCGATTGAAAAACGAATGGGTAAAGAGATTGTAACATTCCATACGGATAGAGGTGGTGAATTTACGTCAAATGACTTTAATCATTTTTGTGACCAGGAAGGAATAACACGTATGTGACGACTCCCTATGCACCTCAACAAAATGGAATAGTAGAACGACAAAAGTGTACTCTACTCGAGATGACAATGTGTCTCATGAAGGCAAGAGGTGTACCAATTCACTTTTGGGGTGAAGCGGTTCGTCATGCAACCTATATAATAAATCAAAAACCTACACGAGCATTGTTATGAATTACGCCATATGAGAAGTTTTATGGAGAAAACCCAAATCTTAAAAACTTGAAAATGTTTGGTTGCATTGCCTATGAAAGAATAGTCTCGAAGCATTTGAAGAAACTCGATGATAGGTCGAAACCATTGGTTTATCTTGGAAAGGAACCTAGTTCAGGTGGTTTTCGCCTTTACAACCCGCGGGAAAATAAAATCACCATAAGTATTTACGTTGTTTGTGATGAGAAAAGAGGTTGGAATTGGAAAACTAGATCCGAAGATTTGAACCACGTTCGAAACGAACCACGTATATTTACTATTTTTTGGAACAATATACATGTAAATGATTTTGATCAGGTATTGAATGACGAAGCACAAGCTGCTGAAAATGAACAGACAACAACAGGTCATGACACCAGCCTGTTCATCATCTGACTCCCACTATTACTGTTCATGCTACGGTAACCAATGATCAGGAACCTCGTAATGTTGTCACACCTATCGCGACATGTCGTTCAACTAGAAACAAGGTTTTACCAACTAGGTTAGGTGATTACCAACTTAACATTAATGAACTTATGTTGACAATTGACGAGGAACCAAAGAATTATAATGAAGCCAAATTGGAACCGAAATGGCTCAAAGCAATGAAAACCAAGCTTGATTATATTGTCAAGAATAATACTTGGAAACTCGTTTCTCTACCAAAAGAGGTTAAATCGATTGGATTGAAGTGGTTATTCAAGATCAAACAAAACGCGGATGGCTCAATCAATAAGTACAAAGCGCGTTTAGTTGCTAAAGGCTATGTACAACAACCCGGTATTGAATTTGATGAAGTATTCGCGCTAGTAGCTCGAGTCGAGACCATACGACTCTTGATTGTTCGCGCAGCCGGGAAAGGATGGAAGATTCATCATTTGGATGTCAAAACAGCTTTTCTGCATGGTGACTTAAAGGAATAGGTATATGTTACTAAACCCGAGGGTTTTGAAAAACCATGAGAGGAAGGAAAAGTGTATAAATGACCTAAATCATTGTATGGCCCAAGGCAAGCTCCAAGAGCATGGAACATAAAGCTTGATAGTACTTTAAAGGAGATAGGTTTCAACAATGCATGCAAGAAAAGACGATGTATAAAATGGTAACCATGTAAGTTTAGTCAAAAACGTTATAAAAACTCTGCGGTTGCTAACGTGAGTTTGACGGTTGTCACATATATCTTCTTCTAGCTCATTCTTGTTTGGTTTTGGTATTAAGGATCTAGGTTTGTATTTTATGGCATTTCAGTAAACAAAAAAGAAATTCGATCTTGTAAATGATTGTTCATCAAACAACAAGACATATAGATGTGTCCTATATTTTGCATTTATGGTGAGTCGAAATCTAAGTTTGTGTTAGAAGTAACATACTAGACACGGTGGGAGCATAATGCTAGAAATGTTAATGAACATGTAGAAGATTCTATATCCATGCGTTGAGAAGATAGTCTAGGACGAGATCTAGGTTCACTAACTAAGAGCCCTCCGGACCTCTAGGGGTGGTCACAACTTTATGTTTAGAGATAAAGATGCTAAAGTTTCATGCCAAGGAGTACCGTGACGATCTTTTTCATGAAGTCCATGCTCTTTTTTCTTGTGACTCATCTAAGAGGCCCAGTTTGTGATATGGCAATTGAATCCACTATTCATCTTTTCCTTTGATTGTTTAATCGCTCAAAACCTTTGGAGATTGGTAGCAAAGTGGTGGAACCAAACAGATTTTCCTAACGACTTGAAGGGTTGATGAGACGAAAAATGTTACGTTTTTAGGGGTCTGTTTGAGTCCTAATTCGTATATTATTGGATCGGATTTCACCAAAAGTCGTTTCTTTTCTCATTTTAGGTACTTTTGAGGAGAAAATCACAAAAGAAGCATTTTCGGGCGTTTTCGGAGTGAAAAAGTGCGGAAAACAACAAAATCTCAAAAGACCCTAAAGTGCACAGAAGGTGACGG
>LBNU01006375.1:204825-224078 GCA_014162995.1 Artemisia annua | reverse complement strand
ATCGGTCAGGTACACTGCCTGGTGGGGATTGTAAGCCTCTTGAGATCCCTTAAGAGGTAAAACAAAGTGCGTAAACAATCCCACGCGCATCAAGTTTTTGGCGCCGCTGCCGGGGAATAGTTATTGCTTAGGTTAATTTTTATTTTAAATTAGGTCTACTCACTAGACTCCTTTCTAGTGGGATTTTTATTTTATTTTTCTAGGATCTCTTTAGTCTATCTTTTTCTTTGTCCTTTTGTTCGTAACTTTTCCATTGACTCTTCCGTTCACCATTATGGAGAACGTGAATCCACCAAGTCCAACACTAGAGTTTTACCAGAAAAAATTTAATTACACCAATTTGGATATACCAAGATGGAGGAATGAAATGAGGAGGACATGATCTTATATTGATTTTATTGAGTACCTTGAGAAAAGAGTCCAAGTGCATAAGTCTTTTAAAGAATTCACCTTAGGAGCTCCATCAAACCCTCAAAATGCCTCACTTAGTGAAACCTATGCACCATATGAGCCTTCACCTAGGATAGTTTCTTGTGAGCCACCTAGCTGCATGTCATGGTTAGGCACTACCATAATATAAGAGGAACACATAGGTAACCTTGATGTGATGGAGGATTTAGCCGAACATGCTCGCATTGATCAAAAAGACCTAGGTTTTATGATCGATGGCGATGAATCTCAAGAAACAGATGATGAATCTTGTGGGCAATTTGAATATAGCAGTCATGATCCTTATGATTCGGATATAGAAGTTGAGATGCCTAGAGAAGCACTTGAGATACTTGGGAAAATGTTAGGATTAGGTTCTACTAAAACTGAGAGAAAACTTGAAAATGTTTGGTTGCATTGCCTATGAAAGAATAGTCTCGAAGCATTTGAAGAAACTCGATGATAGGTCGAAACCATTGGTTTATCTTGGAAAGGAACCTAGTTCAGGTGGTTTTCGCCTTTACAACCCGCGGGAAAATAAAATCACCATAAGTACTTACGTTGTTTGTGATGAGAAAAGAGGTTGGAATTGGAAAACTAGATCCGAAGATTCGAACCACGTTCGAAACGAACCACGTATATTTACTATTTTTTGGAACAATATACATGTAAATGATTTTGATCAGGTATTGAATGACGAAGCATAAGCTGCTGAAAATGAACAGACAACAACAGGTCATGACACCAGCCTGTTCATCATCTGACTCCCACTATTACTGTTCATGCTACGGTAACCAATGATCAGGAACCTCGTAATGTTGTCACACCTATCACGACATGTCGTTCAACTAGAAACAAGGTTTTACCAACTAGGTTAGGTGATTACCAACTTAACATTAATGAACTTATGTTGACAATTGACGAGGAACCAAAGAATTATAATGAAGCCAAACTGAAACCGAAATGGCTCAAAGCAATGAAAACCAAGCTTGATTATATTGTCAAGAATAATACTTGGAAACTCGTTTCTCTACCAAAAGAGGTTAAATTGATTGGATTGAAGTGGTTATTCAAGATCAAACAAAACGCGGATGGCTCAATCAATAAGTACAAAGCGCGTTTAGTTGCTAAAGGCTATGTACAACAACCCGGTATTGATTTTGATGAAGTATTCGCGCTAGTAGCTCGAGTCGAGACCATACGACTCTTGATTGTTCGCGCAGCCGGGAAAGGATGGAAGATTCATCATTTGGATGTCAAAACAGCTTTTCTGCATGGTGACTTAAAGGAATAGGTATATGTTACTAAACCCGAGGGTTTTGAAAAACCATGAGAGGAAGGAAAAGTGTATAAATGACCTAAATCATTGTATGGCCCAAGGCAAGCTCCAAGAGCATGGAACATAAAGCTTGATAATACTTTAAAGGAGATAGGTTTTCAACAATGCATGCAAGAAAAGACGATGTATAAAATGGTAACCATGTAAGTTTAGTCAAAAACGTTATAAAAACTCTGCGGTTGCTAACGTGAGTTGGACGGTTGTCACATATATCTTCTTCTAGCTCATTCTTGTTTGGTTTTGGTATTAAGGATCTTGGTTTGTATTTTATGGCATTTCAGTAAACAAAAAAGAAATTCGATCTTGTAAATGATTGTTCATCAAACAACAAGACATATATGATGTGTCCTATATTTTGTGTTTATGGTGAGTCGAAATCTAAGTTTGTGTTAGAAGTAACATACCAGACACGGTGGGAGCATAATGCTAGAAATGTTAATGAACATGTAGAAGAGTCTATATCCATGCGTTGAGAAGATAGTCTAGGACGAGATCTAGGTTCACTAACTAAGAGCCCTCCGGACCTCCAGGGGTGGTCACAACTTTATGTTTAGAGATAAAGATGCTAAAGTTTCATGCCAAGGAGTACCGTGACGATCTTTTTCATGAAGTCCAGGCTCTTTTTTCTTGTGACACATCTAAGAGGCCCAGTTTGTGATATGGCAATTGAATCCACTATTCATCTTTTCCTTTGATTGTTTAATCGCTCAAAACCTTTGGAGATTGGTAGCAAAGTGGTGGAACCAAACAGATTTTCCTAACGACTTGAAGGGTATAATCTCATGGGCCGATAACACCACTCTCTCCACTTTGGCAAAACAACGCTTTGACGTGCAGGGGCGGAGCTACAGCTGAGCCACCTGTGGCATGTGCCACATACGGTTGTGGTCGACGAAGTGCAATTTATATGTAGCAATCTTTCGTTTCTTTGAAGTGCTACACTCATTTTGGGAAAAATGCACATAAATGATCAAATATAAGAGGGAAAAGTGTTTTTGAGTTTTGATTTTGAAGAAAGAAAAAAAAAAGATCGATACACCATGTAAAAGATGAGTAGATGACATGAGGTAGAAGATGATGTGAGTTAGAAGATGTACTTTTTATATTTTTTAGTGTTGTCTTTTAGTTGCTTATTGTAAATCAAATAGTTTTTTAATGTTTGTCCTTTAGTATTCATCTTTTACATACTTACACTAGTTGGTATAGGGATGGGGTAGTGTTTTTATCCTTTGGTCAATTTTTTGTGTCATCTTTTAGTTAATTTGTATCATAGCTCTTTTTTTAAGCACGGTCTGTGAACTCTTGGTGATTAATTTATGATATTTGAGTATGCCGTTAAACAAACAACAAATCAGATAAAGTGTTCCCCTTTTCAAATATATATAATTTATAATATTACGTTTGGATAACTCGAATCAGAGAATTAAAATCACAAGAAACTAGTTTTTACCAAACATGCTAAAATGAAGAACCATCGCCGAAGCGAAGCGAGCCGAAATCGTGCCACACACGATTTTAAATCCTAGATCCGTCACTGTTGACGTGGTAGTTCAAACTACTTTTTCGGTGATTTGGAGCTATAGAAACTGCATTTGTTTTTATATCAAACCTCCTAGGAAATATATATTAAAGGATGAGATAAAATATTTATCTCATACTTGGATTTATAATAGGAGTAAACGTTTTGTCCTTCGTGGACCGATTGGATTTCTAACCCAATAATCCTTGTCATATTCATATGTAACATTTTTCCTTGCATCTTGCCAGCGTTTTAAAAAAAAAAAAAAAAAAAAAAAAAAAAAAAAAAAAAAAAAAAAAAAAAAAAAAAAAAAAAAAAAAAAAAAAAAAAAAAAAAAAAAAAAAAGAAGAAAAGTTGTCGTTCAAAAAATAAAAGAAAATAGTCGGATGGTTCGATTTAAATGTCATATGCCGATTTATGTGGTAAAGGTTGATATGGGATTATGTATCAATTTTACTGGATTGTTGCTGTATAACGAATTTAATAACATAATTCATTGTTAAAAGAAAATCACGACCTGGATCGAGTTATCGGCCTCTCTCTCATTCGGTTAGTTAGCCACTACCACCAATTCTTCATCTTTTCCACTACAATCTAACTAAAATATGGTTCATCTATACATTTAAGAAAATCGCTTTGTTCTATAGTATAGATTTTCTAAATAAACAAACATCTCGAATAGGTCTTTTTTTGCAGCTATAAAAAATGTACTAAACTACTAATATATCTTTGAAACCTGTTTTCAGAAGAAGAAGCTAAGTTCAATCATATCTAGACAGATAGAGTGGTGTAAGAACCCAAGTATCACTATGCTATTTTGTCTTTCTAGCATCTTGATGGGACCTTTTCACAAATTTTCATATAACTCTATAGTACTGTTTCAAAATGTTATACATGCTCACAACTAAAAGGACTGCTAGAGGCCGAAACAATAATTTGAATTTACTCCAACTGGTTTGTGATTATGTTGTCGGCAAGCCAAATTATATTGAAAATTTCGTGACTAACATTTTAAAAACATACAGAGAAGCTATAAAAATTGGAACCCCAAACAAGACGATCAGCAATAGCTATATATTATTGGTTTGGTTGTCTTTCTACTCTTGGTGATAACTCCAAAGAGGCCACATGACTGCTATTCTTGTGAGCTTAATGCTTTTGAGAACCTCAAAGAATTAAAAACTACATCCAAGCTCAATAATACAGCATAAAAGAAACAGTTCTCATAACGAAAGCATAAATCGTTTCCTGTTATATACTTCATCTGAAGTTAGATACATATAATTTGCTGAAATGCTTATTAAACGATAAAGCTAGAGAATTTCTAACACTACACCACGAGAAATTCTATGTTTCAATTGGATGTGTGCAGAAATTCTTGCTGAACTCTCTCGCCGAAATACTTCACCGGCATTAGAATTTCGCTTGTTAACCTGCTTAGTAGGATCGACCACAATCTTCTTCAAAGCAACACTATTCTCATAAAAATACAAAGCCAGTTCAAGGTCACTGATGCGTCCATAATACCCTCCTATCTGCACCTCCTCCAGGTGTCGATGGATATGCGTAACCTCATGCCTTATTAGCCTTGATGTAACTACAGGCGTTCTCCAGATCAGCTGCAACATTGTCCAAACAACATGAGTCATTTGCAGATAAAAGTTAATCTCAAGTTTATTATATTTGGTGCTTCTGATACAAAAGGCCTTGTATGTAGTTTTGTGAAAAACAAAGACTACCCATTTTCAGCACAGATGGCATACAGGAAATTCTATAAAGAGGACCACAAGAGGAGAATAATCGAGTGTGTAAATAAGGGCTTCTCAGGAATATAAAAAAAGATTATTACAGTAATAAACTACCTAATTAATAGCATTTAGTAGCTCAAATATGATTTACAAAAGGCTACTGAAGATGCATAACAATTAAAATATATAAATGTTTAAATGGATTTCTACTAGGAATAGATCTTGCAAGCCTAATTGGTTTAGTTGGATTTGTGATCCGAATTGTTCTTGTACTAAATTAAACTGATGTAGTTCCCTTCTCTAGCACCTTGCTAGTTCTAATAAAATGCAGTTAAAAAAACATAATTGTCCTAAATCCTAATACTTTTAGCTATGTTGTTTTGTATGCTAGCTGATCCCCACAGAATTTGAAAAAGGTCAAATAACATGTTTTGAATTCATGGATCTTCATCCTAAATACCTCCTAAATATATATGCAGTTGGCGTTGTCTTTGGTGGTGGTGTGTAGTTTTTGGAGGTTGTCTTATCTACCATAGGGGTGTTCGTGAAAGTTTTGTTGCTCTTTGGTTTGGTTCATCCGTTGGTGTTTGATATTACCTTTAATTACCTTCGTCTCACAAGTTTTAATAAATTCTCTTAGCTGTTAAAATTATATCCTTTAATAGAGAGAGATTAAGTACCTGAATTTCGAACTTTTGCAAATTTGGGCATGCTTTTACCAACCAAGTCAACCCGAGGAGACTATCATCGTACCATGCTCCTACTATCATCGATAGTTTCTTTACGTTAGGCAGCTCAGGGAAAGAAAGAAGGTTCATATATGGCTGGAAGAAAATGAAAATATTGTCAGAAAAAAATGTTATTTTGGACAAAAGAAACAAGCAATTGGAACTTAAACTAACCTTTGGGCGGAAGATTCTCAATTCAAGAACATGAAGGTAAGGGATACAAGAAGATATCTGTTGAAACAAATTATTTTCAATTCCTGAATATCCCATACCGATAGAAAGCTGTTTGAAGCCTTGGATTATTGTTCAGTTTTAAAGTTGTTTCAATACCCAAGTACTGAAAACAAGCAAGGTTTGTTTCACATATCTCAATCGATTCAAGTTTATTACAGAATATTATCTCAAGTTTAGTTAGCGCAAGGTTTGGTCCACTTATCTTAACATTCACCGTGTGGCCTGAGTTACATATGTAAAGATGTTCAAGAACTCGACATCTTGTAAGAATTTTTCCTATAGCTTCATCACTGACATTAACACACTTAAATATAAGAGATTTAAGAAGATTTATCTCCGTCATTTTTGCAGAAGGCATTTGGGGAACATTCAAAGATTTTCTCTTTAATGATCGCGGTTTTGTATCCATGACTTTATGGGGGAAAACAAAATTTCTCACAGAATCGCTGAAAGTCTCGTCATTCTCCATTAAGTTCAATTCCAGCTTTTGGACCTTTTTCGACATAGCGAACTCGATCCATTTAGTTAATGCGCCCTTATAATGTTTATCTAAATCGTAACATATTTTAAATTCTTCAAGAATTCCGCTCTTGTGGTGCAACATCACACGGTTAATCCAACGGATATACCGGTTCCTCTTTTGATTACGCAGACTTGGTTGTGCTACTATCTTAAGCATTCTTTCATAGTCTTCAAAATCTAAACGAACACTTCTACACCACATGTACCTCCAACTTCTTGAAAGCAGGCTGGTTACACCTGCATCCTTAAGAGGCAACAATGACAAGATAGAAACAAGAATATCATCCGGCATTCTGCTCAGAAAATCATCAGGATTGTAATCATGCTGATCGCCCTTCATATACAAAAAACAACACAAGAAGATATCAGCTGTAATAATATATACATGATACAAAAAAATTGTCAAATCCATCCACATCAATTCAATTGATTTTCTTTATATAAAAAAACACTTTAACAAGAAAAAGGAAAAAAAAAATCATAGACTGAAAAAAAACAATAAAAAAACTTCAACAAATAATTAAGCTCAAATTGGCACTAGGATTTTGCTTATGATGTGCTTTTGTTTTGTTATTTACAGAAGCCTCAATGCTATTGTTTTGTTATTTAAAAATGCTACTGACTGCTACATCATTAGGAAGATAATTATTACACTTAAAATGCCTGACATACAAAAACTGTAACGTTAGTATAAATTTGATCACCAATCGTTAAATTACTTGGACAATAGTTCTCACAAGAAATAATCATAACATAAAAAAATAACCACAGGTTATCTATCACAAATAACTAGGGAAAAACAAACAGATTGGACAAATGACTAAGACAAGTATCCAGTTTACGAAACACAGATGCTAAATCAATTCACACACAAATCCCTTAAAAACATAAGCAGGTGTATCAAAGATCAAGATCGACTGAATTAAAAAGATAAAAACATAATCAGTTCATAGCACTTATAAGAAACTACCACCTGCTTGTTTTGAGCCAGACATCTCGCGCAACGCATGTTCGGTTCCTTGCACGAGACATGGATGATTGCAAACTTTTCAGAATTGTTCCGTATTGATTGTTGTGACATTGATGTATCAGTGTCATTATCCTGCGACTCATAAGAACAAGAGAAAACTAATGAATGTATGCAGTGTGTATTAGCAACATTGTTATCTACACATAAACCCATTGTTACCCCAAAAGTTGAATAGCATTAGTTTAGCAACCTTGGAGAATCTAACTTATGTACAAGATATTTTGGATGTTGAAATAATTTCTACTCCTAATCCTCACCTATTATTGAAAAAGTGTTTCATATCTATACTACTTGGCAAATAGGTAAAAAATAAATAAATAAATAAATAAATAATAAAAAATAATAATAATAATAATAATAATAATAATAATAATAATAATAATAATAATAATAATAATAATAATAATAATAATAATAATCTTTTATATAATAAAACAAAACCCCTATTTGGGAATTTTTCATTTTAAAAAATTGGAACCATACTTTATTTAGTAATAATTTTATTAAAAAAAAAAAGATTATTTTCTTATTAAGTAACATTTTATATTTATCCATAACACAAGTAGAAGATAAATACAAAAAATATAGATAAGATATTAAAAAAAAAAGATTATTTTCTTATTAGCTAACATTTTATATTTATCCACAACACAAGTAGAAGATAAATACAAAAAATATAGATAAGATGCAATTAAGAATAAGATTAAAATTTTTAAATAATTATTTCAAAAAATTAAAAAAAAAACCCGCGCGTGCGCGGGCATTATAACTAGTAATAATAATAATAATAATAACAATAATAAAAAAATAATAAAAAAAAATAAAATAAAAAATTAAATGCATATTATATGGAATTNTGCTTTTGTTTTGTTATTTACAGAAGCCTCAATGCTATTGTTTTTTTATTTAAAAATGCTACTGACTGCTACATCATTAGGAAGATAATTATTACACTTAAAATGCCTGACATACAAAAACTGTAACGTTAGTATAAATTTGATCACCAATCGTTAAATTACTTGGACAATAGTTCTCACAAGAAATAATCATAACATAAAAAAATAACCACAGGTTATCTATCACAAATAACTAGGGAAAAACAAACAGATTGGACAAATGACTAAGACAAGTATCCAGTTTACGAAACACAGATGCTAAATCAATTCACACACAAATCCCTTAAAAACATAAGCAGGTGCATCAAAGATCAAGATCGACTGAATTAAAAAGATAAAAACATAATCAGTTCATAGCATTTATAAGAAACTACCACCTGCTTGTATCGAGCCAGACATCTCGCGCAACGCATGTTCGGTTCCTTGCACGAGACATGGATGCTTGCAAACATTTCAGAACTGTTCCGTATTGATTGCTGTGACATTGATGTATCAGTGTCATTATCCTGCGACTCATAAGAACAAGAGAAAATAAATGAATGTATGCAGTGTGTATTAGCAACATTGTTATCTACTCATAAACCCCAAAAGTTGAATAGCATTAGTTTAGCAACCTTGGAGAATCTAACTTATGTACAAGATATTTTGGATGTTGAAATAATTTCTACTCCTAATCCTCACCTATTATTGAAAAAGTGTTTCATATCTATACTACTTGGCAAATAGGTAAATAATAATAATAATAATAATAATAATAATAATAATAATAATAATAATAATAATAATAATAATAATAATAATAATAATAATAATAATAATAATAATAATAATAATAATAATAATAAAATAAAATAAAAAAATAATAAAAAAATAAAATAAAAAATTAAATGCATATTATATGGAACTGGAAGACTTCTTTCTACCTTCTTTAGAGACTTTCTAGGCCATGGGTGAGTACTTTCTGCAAGTATCTTCATTTCGGTTATGTGTCGAGATTCAGAATTATGATCATCAACATCTACGGTCAATGACGACATCCTACCCTTTAAGAATAGCACTCAGGAATGGGGTTAAATGTAACTTATTTAATATATTAGAGTGCAAAACCTTAAGCAAATGGTTTACAATATATATAGTGTTTTACTTGACCGTTACCCAACGGTTATATTTTAAATCTTGGAAATTTGAAATGGAAAAACGACCGTTGGACAACGGTTACTTTTGGTCATAAATGTATTTGTCAGATATTGGAGTATAATTTATCAATTATGAAATGTATATCGTTGGACAACGGTTACTTTTGGTCATCAATGTATATCGCGAGAGATATGGAGACTTAAGATTATTTTATTGAAAAACAAGCTTTGATTTAAAAAAAAAAAAAAAAATAATAAAAAAAAAATAAAAAAAAATTGTTTAGGTGACAAAGATTGTTAATTATTTTAGAAAAATAAGTTCTCAAAAAGTAAGTTCTTAAAACCAGCTTTTAAAAGATTCTGGAGATTATTTTTCACAAATTATATCATTTTACACTTTTAATCTAAAAGTACAGCTAGTTTACCAAACACACACACACACACACACACACACACAAATCTATAATTTTAATCTTTCAACATCACCAGCACCAGCACCAGCACCAGCAAAGCATACCCCTTATATGCTTATTAGCTTATTTCCTTACCAAAAATGATATACGTCTTTTAACATAAGCTTAACTAAATACCTTCAAAGTGTTTAATAGCTTATTGTATAATACATCCTTTTTATTTAATAATTCATTGACTTATTATTTCAAATTTTGCAAATACATTTCAAATTTTAGTAAATTACACTTGGGGGTGTTCGCGTAAAGCTTATTTTAAGTGATTTATACCCAAATACACCTTATAGTTTACCAAAAGCTGAGATATGTTTACCATTCAAGAAATGTTGTTTCAGAAAGTGAATAACTTGACAGCTTCAGCCTGAAAAGACAGGTTCATGTTCCATATGCAAAGTCACTCATAAGTAAATAGACAAAAATTGAAACCTTATATCTATTACTCCGTAAATAGTTAAAAAGACGCCAACATTGATTCCAGAGACAACAGTTACATACTTTTTACAGTAGAAAAAGAACCAATAAATAGATGATCAAATGAAATAGTAGTGAAATACTTTGTATATTACAATCAGTGTGATAAGAATCTTAAACAATACTTGATTTTCACAGATAACAGCAACTCTGAGAGAATGCAGCACCCTCCTAAAACCTGCAAAACAAATAATATAGAATTAAGATAGTATATTAATCATGTTAAAGAACCATGGAGAATATGATCTTAGTTCGCCTTAATATGCAAGAGAGTGACAGCTACAATTTACCTTTTAAACTTGCGAACTTGCAAGGCCACTGCTATGTATATCCAATCCTTCACCTGACTCCACGAAGCAAAAAAGATATATCTGCAATGGCGGTTGAGAAACAAAGTACCACACAATCCCCAAAATCCAGCAGCAAATCCAACGCCCATCCCCAACTGATATGGTCTCCAAAAATCGTCTCCATCTTTTTCATCATCTTTTTTCCCATCAACGGTAACAGCAGGTGTAAGCCCACCACATGTTTGTGTAAGTGGAGGTCCACAAAGTAGAGAGTTGCCTCTGTAGTAAGAAGAATTGAAGCCTTGAAGTTGAGTCCCAGTTGGTATTTTTCCTGACAATTTATTGTATGAGACGTCAAGATAACTTAAGCCATCTATCAGTGACATACTCGAGGGAATATTCCCAGAAAATTCATTTCTCGACAAGTCAAGAGAACCAAGATACTTTAACTGGCCCATATATTTTGGGATTTCTCCATGCAGTTTGTTGAAGGAGACATTTAACGAGACCAGTTCAACGAGATTAGTAATCTCAGAAGGAAGATTTCTGGAAAAGTTGTTGTTTGAAAGATCAATGTTGATCAGTAGCCCAAGACCGTTTTTCCAAATATGCTTTTGGTTCCTTTCCATGCAACCCATGCATTGTCCACAAATTCGACCCAACTATTAATTCCTGGGGAGAGTGCAGTGTCCATGAGGAGAATTTCTTTTTGAAAAGAATACAAATGGCTAGTCATATCATTCAAGAACTTTTCTGTAGCCATAGCAGTGAAGTTACCAAAGCACCCTGGAATGTCTCCCGATAGTCCATTATGAGACAAGTCAATGTATTGAAGATTATAAAACCAACATATTTGGGAAGGTAACCTACCAGAGAATCTATTGGCTCCTAAAACAAGAACATATAACTCTACAAGTTTTTCCCCTATCCATTCTGGAATGGTGCCAGATAACTTATTTTCCCCAACATCCAAAAATCTTAAACTTGTACAATTGCTCAGTGACGTTGGCAGTTCACCAGCAAATGAATTAGAGCGCAAATACAATGCCTCAAGCTTAGACAATGAACCCAAAGAAGAAGGAATTTTGCCAGACAAATTGTTATTTGATAATTTAAGAACAAGTATCGTGTTTTGGAAACAATCAGGCAGGCTGCCTGAAAATGAATTGTTGGAGAGGTCAAGGAAAGTCAATCCCCAATTAAAATGACACTAGAAAGACAGATTTCCAGAAAACCTATTTCGAGAGAGGTTTAACGATGTTAAATTAAAAGGAATTAACAGACTTCCTTCAAAGTGGTTGTTACTCAAATCCATTCCTGGGAAGCCATCAAAAATAGAATTTATGCCTGGTTGTACCTTGCCTTTCATTCCATTTGAAGAGAGGTTCAGAAATTCCAATCTACTTGGTAGGTCCCAGAACCACACAGGGATGTTATCAGATATTCCAGCGCTAGAAATATCAAGATGTGAGTAAGATTTTTGAGTTTTGAGCCACATTGGAAAAGTAGGTCCCAATTTGCAGGATTGCAATTTTATAGTATCTAATTGGATTGGGATTGAGCTCAATTCTAATGCAAAAGAATTGAAAGAAGAGTCTATATCTGTTAACTGAATGAAAGTCTCAAAATAAACGTTAGATATTACACCTTCAAGGGAGTTGTTTGAAACATCAAGATTAATAAGATATTTGAGTTGACCTGTACTGTTGGGTAAATTTCCACTTAACCGATTACTAGAGAGGTCTAACCAAGTCAGGGATGGGCATCCTGTGAAGTCGGGAATGCTTCCATGCAATGAATTGTAGCTGACATCAATATGTNGCAAGCAAATGAATTTAGAGCGCCACAATACAATGCTATTAAATTTTCAGTTTCGCGAAATCATGGCTACCTTGGATGAAACAAACATATTGATAAGAGTATGGAGGTATGGCACAGTTGTGCAGGACTCAATATGAGACAGGAGGGATGGAATACTTATGTAAAAGGATTACTTTTATTGATTATTCCACACTAAAATATGATTACATGACAGAGTATTATACTATGTCAAACGGTATGGATGAACCGATGTAACTCTTCTAAGAGTTTCTGTCTAAACGTTATATCCTTCCACTAAATACAGGATTTACGTTAATAAGTTTCTATCTAACATATGATGGCTCACTTATACTTTTAAAGGACTTAATGTTTTGATTATATTTGATGCCAACTTCACTCCCCTAATCAAGAAATCATAATCTTCCATACTTTTCACTTGTTCCTTCTGCCCTCGTTGCATCCCAATTGCAGCCTTGGCTTGCTTCTTTGCTTTTTGTTATTTGATCGCCTTTGTTACATGTCCGTCTTTCCATTCCGTTGCCTTCTGTTCCATGGATCTCTTGATTGATTCCTTGAATCAAATCGTCTTTTGTTTGTTCTCTCTTGGATTGATCCCTGAATCAATCGGTCTCTTTGGATCTTTTTACAATAGGCACTATCAACCACTTTTGGATCTTTTACGTTAGTACCATCACCACTTCTATCTCTCTCTGAAAACGATTCCCTGAATCGCTTATTGAACTTGATTCCTAACCAAGTTATTCTTCTCTTCTTTCTGGACGTATCAAACTTTCAAGTTTATCATGATCTTTCTTGTTCTGTTCTACCGTTTCTTGGATCTTGTTCTTGTTCTTGTTCTGGCAAGGTAACTTTCTTGACTTCTTCTTCATTAATCTCGCAACACATTCTCCACAGGTTTCTCTTCTTTCTTCCAGGATCTTTAAACCATGGGCCTCTGGGATGCCATATTAAATTTTCAGTTCGCGGAATCATGCCTACTTGGATGAACGACATTTATTGATAAGAGTCATGAGTATGACAGATTGTGCGTGACCAAATTGAGACAGAGGATGGAATACGTTGTATGTAAAGGATACTTTTATTTATTCCACACAAAAATATGATTACATGTACATGAGTATTTATACTATATACTATGTCAAACGGTATGAATGAACCGATGTAACTCTTCTAAGAGTTATCTTCTAAACGTTATATCCTTTCACTAAATACAGGATTTACAGTTAATAAGTTTCTATCTAACATATATGGTCCTTATACTTTAAAGACTTATGTTTCTTGATTATATTTGATGCCAACAAATGCCTCGAGCTTAGACAATGAACCCAAAGAAGAAGGAATTTTGCCAGACAATTGTTATTTGATAATTTAAGAACAAGTATCGTGTTTTGGAAACAATCAGGCAGGCTGCCTGAAAATGAATTGTTGGAGAGGTCAAGGAAAGTCGATCCCCAATTAAAATGACACAAGAAAGACAGATTTCCAGAAAACCTATTTCGAGAGAGGTTTAACGATGTTAAATTAAAAGGAATTGACACATTTCCTTCAAAGTGGTTGTTACTCAAATCCATTCCTGGGAAGCCATCAAAAATAGAATTTATGCCTGGTTGTACCTTGCCTTTCATTCCATTTGAAGAGAGGTTCAGAAATTCCAATCTACTTGGTAGGTCCCAGAACCACACAGGGATGTTATCAGATATTCCAGCGCTAGAAATATCAAGATGTGAGTAAGATTTTTGAGTTTTGAGCCACATTGGAAAAGTAGGTCCCAATTTGCAGGATTGCAATTTTATAGTATCTAATTGGATTGGGATTGAGCTTAATTCTAATACAAAAGAATTGAAAGAAGAGTCTATATCTGTTAACTGAATGAAAGTCTCAAAATAAACGTTAGATATTACACCTTCAAGGGAGTTGTTTGAAACATCAAGATTAATAAGATATTTGAGTTGACCTGTACTGTTGGGTAAATTTCCACTTAACCGATTACTAGAGAGGTCTAACCAAGTCAGGGATGGGCATCCTGTGAAGTCGGGAATGCTTCCATGCAATGAATTGTAGCTGAAATCAATATGTTGAAGATTTGAAACCTGACCACTACTGTTGGGTGAATTTCCACTTAACCGATTACTTGAGAGACTCAAGTGTTGCTGAGACTGGCATCCTGTGAAGTCAGAAAGGTTTCCATCTAAAGAATTGTGACTGACATCAACATTCACAAGATTTGGAAGTTGACCCATAGTGTTTGGTATATTCCCACTTAACTGATTATTAGCCAGGTATAAAGTCATCTGGGACAGACAATCCGTGAAGTCAGGAATGCTTCCGTTCAAAGAATTGTTAAAAAGGTACAAGACACTCAAGGAAGAACATTTTGTGAAATTAGGAAGCCCCCCGTGCAAATTATTATCATTCAGGTGTAATTCAGTTAAATTTAAACATCCAACAAAGTCTGGCATTGACCCATTAAGGATGTTTCCTGAAAGATACATTTGAATTAAAGATGAATGATTCCCAAAAGACTCTGGAATGACACCTCCTAACTGATTAAATGAGAGGTCTAAATACGTAAGAGATCTTAATTCTCCCAATGAAAAAGGAATGGATCCTACCAAATGATTACCAGTAAGATCCAGATGAACCAAGCTGGAAAGATTACCAAGTTGACTAGGAATAGGTCTCGTAAGATTAGCTTCGGACATAACCAAACTTTGTAACTTAGTAAGTGAACCCAAAAAGGTTGGTATTGTATTGGACAGAAAATCAATTCCATATAAGTTAAGGTACCGTAATTGATTTAATAGAGGTAATGAAGGACTAATATTACCAGCCAATCCACTAGAGGTAGACAGATCAAGTCCGATAACACGACCAGTGTGATTGTTACAGCTTACACCAACCCATTTGCAACAATCTTTGTTTTCTTCTAGGCTGCCACCCCACTCTTGTAGCATATTCTGAGGATCTTGTATGTCTTCTTTAAAGTCTAGCAGAGCTTGCCTCTCTTTGTCAATGCAGGACTCACCACTCATAATCAATACACATACCAACAAAGAGACATAAACAAGCATTGTATCATGTATCAAGTGTTGTTAATCAGAGCCTGAAGCAAATCTTGATTCTAACAAGGCTGGACTACACATATATAGAAAATTATACAAAATGAAATAGTCAAAGTCAAATTTCAAATTTCTAACCCCGCTGGCTGCTGCGGCTACTTGGGTCGTTGTCTTGCCATTGAACCGCCATACCTGCAAGGCTGCAAATCAAAAGTCAACAAGTTAAGGTCAATGCGGAATCTTTATACAGTTATCATCAATTATATACTTTTGAAATAAAAAAGGGTAAACAATTTTCTATATATGTGTAGTCCAGCCTTGTTACATGGACGGTGATAAAAAAGGGTAAACAATTTTCTATATATGTGTAGTCCAGCCTGCAAATCATAGTACATTGATAAACTATAAAATACTGAGTAAATTACATGGACGGTGATTGTGATTTGCATTTATGCCAAATAATATTAACACTAGTAGTCATTGCATCTAAAATCAGATCCACATATCCGATTGTTTTCACAGCGACTTTAGTTATGCCAATTACTCGCGTATAATTTGAAGCAATAAACAAAAATAGCATAAACTAAACTCAGTTAAGGCATTATAACAAACATGTTATCTACACAAATGCATTAACTGGATAGTAAAGTTGGACCAATGAAGTCACAATAATAATTCATGGTCAAAGGATTTTTTTTCCCATTGCAATCTAGCCATATGTAGGAGGTCTGATCCATAAAATGGCAAAATCGTTTCGGTTATAATCCTAAAACCGTTTTACAAATTTGGTTCGGTTTGATTTGGTTAGGTTTTCGGATCATGTGGTTAAGAACACATCAACGAGAAACAAAGGAATTATAATGAAGCCAAATTGAAACCGAAGTGGCTCAAAGCAATACAAACCGAGCTTGATTCTATTGTCAAGAATAAAACTTGGAAACTCATTTCTCTACCAAAAGAGGTTAAACCGATTGGATGAAGTGGTTATTCAAGATCAAACGAAACGCGAATGGCTCAATCAACAAGTACAAAGCGCGTTTAGTTGCTAAAGGCTATGTACAACAACCCGGTATTGACTTTGATGAAGTGTTCGCGCCAGTAGCTCGACTCAAGACCATATGACTCTTTATTGCTCTCGCGGCCGGGAAAGAGCTCGACTCAAGACCATATGACTCCTTATTGCTCTCGCGGCCGGGAAATGATGGAAGATTCATCATTTGGATGTCAAAACGGCTTTTATGCATGGTGACTTAAAGGAAGAGTATGTTACTCAACCCGAGGGTTTTGAAAAACCAGGAGAGGAAGGAAAAGTGTATAAGTTAGCTAAATCATTGTATGGCCTAAGGCAATTTCCAAGGGCATGGAACATAAAGCTTGATAGTACTTTAAAGGAGATGGGTTTTCAACAATGCATGCAAGAAAAGGTGGTTTATAAAAGGGTAACCAATGGAGAATTTATCATTGTTGCGGTTTATGTGGATGATTTATTCGTGACTGGGACGAGCTTAAAACTCATAAATGAGTTCAAGATGAGGATGGCATGCATCTCAATTTGAAATGTCGGATCTTGGTGAGTTAATTTATTCCTTGGGTATCGAAGTATCACAAGAAAAGGATTGTATCAAGATCAAGCAAGAGAGATATACGTTGAAAATCTTAAAAGAAGATGGTATGGAAGATTGAAATCCAATGTAAAAGGATCTCAAGTTGTCGAAAGCTGAAGATGAACCAGAAGTTGAAGCTACTCAATATAGAAAGGTAGTGGGTTGCTTACGTTATCTCTTGCATAAATGTCCAGATTTAACATAGTGTGGTTGGTCGATACATGCATAGTCCAAGAGAATCACATGCACGTGCTATCAAGCAAATCCTACGCTATCTTAAAGGTACAACTTCGTTTGGAATTGAATACAAGCGTAGTAATGACATTGTTAGATATTGTGACTTCACCTCTTAAGGGCATTTTGGTAATATTTGTACTAGGGGTATTTTAATCATTTTGGTATTATCTAGAATTTGTATGTCGGTTGTTTTTTAAGGTCGGTTAGTCTTTATTAGGTCGGTTATTTACTTATATAACCACTAGCAGATATGGAACTATGTACTAGACTTGTACTTCATAAATTTGATAATAAAACACCAGCTCTTTTGCTCTCAAAAGCTCCAAATGTTCTGATCTTTGTGCACCTGTTCTTATTTGGATTATGCTTCTGCTGCTGGTCTTCTCTTTTTCCCCATGAATATCCTTCCCTAATCCTAACAAATTGGTATCAGAGCCACTTGATCAATTAGAAGCAAACCAATATTTGTTTTGAGTTTGTGATCGACATCAGCTTTTGGTTGATTTCAAGAATGAGTTTCTTGACATCATTTGATTTTCGTTTGTGTTTGGTGGCTGCTGATTCGATTAGTTGAATACATGAGGTCGGAATTTATCTTGTGTTTTTTGGTGTTTGCTGTTGATCGATTTTGGAGATATCAGGTTTGTGGTTTTGGGATTTTCTTTTGTTCAATTGTTTGTTGTTTCTGCTTGTGTGATAGATTGAAGCTGTTGGTTGATTAGGATTTGGAAATAATCAGAATTAGGTTTTCTAGATTGCTTGTTTGGGATTTTTTGTTTGATCGACCTGATATTACTTAGGACCGATTATATTTTAGAATTTTCATGGGCTTATATTGGAATTCGGGCCTTGATTTGCGTACAAATAATCAGGCCATCGGAACTATTGATTGTTTTGCATTAGTTATTAGGTTTGAATATGGGGGCTTTGACTAAGTGGGCTTTGAATCTGAATATGGGATTTTGGAATCGTGCCAATATTTGTTATTTCTTTGATTTCGTTTAGTAGTTGGTGACTGATTTTTGAATCAGTCTTGTTATATACAAACTTCTTTTGGAACAGATTTGGCATTGATTCGCTTGGTTTTTTGACCGACCGTTTGTTTTGAAAGTAACCTACATTTAGGTTATTAGGAATTTGTATTTGTCACAATTCTCCATTTCAGGCCAATTTTCCTTATTCCCGACATTTCCTATTCATTGAATTTCAATTCAACATTTCACGTAAACAGGGTTTACGGGTATCCATTTGACGAAACCGGGTAGGTTAAGTCACATTGTCAACCATCGTACATTTTCTAGACTAGGGTTAGTCTACATTGCATCACGACATCATTTGCATTCTATTCCACTCGTAGACTTATATTTTCAAGTTACACAATTTAGGTTTTGCTGTATAGGGACTTCCAATATGCAAGTTCAAAAAATGGACAAAAGTACATAAACCTTGCAAGAATTCATGGTAGAATTTATAGAAAATTATGTGTACTTACATGAAAACCTTATCAACTTTATGTCAGAAAAACCTAACAATCCATAGGTTTATATTTGCAAAAACCTTGTAACTGGATGGATTCTAAGTCTTGTAAAATATGTTGATACTGAAAACTTGTCTTCCTTGTGTGTTTTGAATTCTGGAACGAGCCACAAAGACAGTAGAGGAAGAGAGAAAGAAATTTGATCTAATATTGTTAAACCAT